>PVLC010000341.1:20281-232283 GCA_004027655.1 Graphiurus murinus | reverse complement strand
TTTTTTTTTTTTTTTTTTTTTTTTTTTTTTTTTGCGGTACTGGGGATTGAACTCAGGGGCATTCTACCTCCGAGCTATACCCCCAGCCCTATTTTTTATTCTTTATTTTGAAACCGAGTCTCACTAAGTTGCAGAGTGCCTCACTGGGTAGCTGAGGCTGGCCGCGAACCCGGATCCTCTGGTCTCAGCCTCCCGAATGCTGGGATTACAAGCGTGCGCCACCACGCCTGGCTCAAAATAAACTTTTTATCACTATGGTCAGACACCCACGAACCTTCTCTTGGATTCTTTATTTTAATCTCTAAGTTAAACATTTTCTTTGGTTTGTTTTTATTTTTCCCTGCAGGCAGTCCATTGATGATAATTGTAGGAAGTACATTTAAGAAAATGATACCCTTCTATTAGCACTATAGTAAGAAAATAATTTCATTTCCTTTTCTGTTGTCGATTCCTTTTTTGGCAAGTTGTTTGTGTGATAAGAGATTAATAAGAAGAATATACTTGCTTATTACAAATATTTTGTTCTCCCCTCTAGCAGGAGTATCAGTATAAATGCCAAGCAATCTGAATTAAATAGTTTAAGTAGTAGTATTGCAATTCCAATTGCTTGTCATTACATGGGGTGTTATAGTTACAGCTGACTATACAGCACTACCTGAGACATACATTTTACATTTGCAATCAGCCTATTATAGATGAACTGTGAAAATTGGAGAGAGCTTTTTATGATAATTGGAAGATGTTTTCCTTGAAGTATATAAGGCTCTTGAGAGAGCTTGAATTACTTGTCTGTAATTTTGTTATAAGTTTAATGCTATTTATTTAACTTGAAGTTTATTGCTTCTGAATATATTTTCCTGTGTCTTTCTATTGAGGAACATACATGCTAAATTTCCAATAACATTTTTATTTTGAATATTATTATGAATTTTATTTTGATTGTTTACAACTTCAACGAGTTATCTTCCCTTAGGACATGATTTGTAGATAAATGAAACTATCTTTGGATTTTTAAATTAAGAATATGAATGGAAATACAAAAGGCAGCCTTTCTTTGATTCCACCTGGCTCTTTCTGCATTCTAAGTAAACCTGACCCAACATTTCAGATGCTGACTGAATCTGTAGGTGATATGTGCAACATTTTATGCCACATGTAATTAAATGTTCTTGTATTTCCCTTCTCCTTACAATTTTTACTTTAGCTGGTCTCCTTCCTGTTCTCTGAATACCTTGTACTTATTCCTACTTTTTGGTCCTCATGTAAATCATTTCTCCTCCTAAAGTGTATTTCCTTTTCAAAATCTACACTAATTCCAGTATATCTCCTCTGACAAAATGTTCCAATTTGTATTTTACTGTGTTCGTAAATATATAAATAACAACCACAGAGCAAGTTGATTTTTTTGGTACCAGGAATTGAACACAGGGGTGTTCTCCCTCCAAGCCAATTGACTATAAGATACAATATTCTATTGTAGTCTACAAAGAAAGGGCTTTGCCCATAAAGCTCTATTACAAGAGTTTTCCATCACTTACAATTTATATTTTATACTTATTGAAATAACTTTTTAATTATTATCTTTGTGGTAGTAGAGATTTAACCCAGGGTTATTTTGCCACTGAAATATACCCCAAAACCCTTGAGATATGGTCTCACTAAGTTGCCCAGGGTTACCTTACACTTTCCATCCTCCTGTTCAACCTCCCAAGTATTAGGATTATAGGTGTGCACCACTGTGCCTGGTTTTCTTTAATCATTATATAACTTACGGTTTTGTTTATCACATCAACATTTAATTTACTTGCACACAAGATCAAATATATTAATGCATATTTGAACAGTTTTTAAATTCTGGAATCTTTCCTTCATAGTCATGCTTCTGAAGAAGAGTACAGTGATACTAGTCATACCTGGGATTGAACTCTTCCTCTACCAAGGGCCGGCTTCATAATGTTGAATACATGATTAAAAATTCTAGAGATTTTGTTTCTTTACTGACAAAATAGGGATGAAAATTCCTACTTTTCACCATTATCTCTTTGAACTAAATGAGATAATACACGTGATATGTAAATATTGTTTTTCATGTATAATGTTATATTTTTAGCTTCCTAGAACTTAACTTTTTTTGCTTCTTTTAATAACTTAGTTTTCAAGTAAAAATAAGTAAAACAGCTTTCTTTAAAATATACATTTAGTTGCAACATCATATTTAGACAGAGTGGCTTACAGTCTTGAGATTTCATTTTTATTTAGACTTTGTACTTTGAAATTAATATTCTATTTCATTATTTTATATGGTTGAAAGTTTATATACATTTACTTAAAGTAAGGCATATTAGCTATACGATACATTTATTTATAGTTAGATAACTCAGTAGCATGTCTCAAACACCTCAAGTTAAATTACAAACATCTCTATCAAGCAGAAGTGTTTTTATGTTTTCTATATCCTATACAGAACATTACTCAGAATTCCCTGGGTGCATTATAAATGTCTGGTGATCTCCCAAACTACCTCTATTATTGCTGTCACAGTAAAGTGTTGAAAATTGTTTTCCTTAAAGAAAAATAAAATTTAAAACTTTTATATTGTGGGAACTAAGGGAAACTGAGCATATTGTGCTTTAATGCTGTTTTTTTTCCTTTTAAGCAAGTAGGCTCAAAAGATTTTTATGAAGTGTAGCAAAAAATTAGTCCATTTGTAGATACAACTCTTGAGTAGCATGGATGTGTTTTGAGTTACCATCATTAGATTTAACTGTAGATGTGCTGGTTGAACTGTCTTCTTTATTCTTTATTTTTGTTCTTGCCATTTGTCAGAGTAAGGGATTCTGACATTTTCTATGTCAGAACTACTTACTCCAGGCTTCCATGTTACTCATTTGCTTTTTTATTCAACAGTATTCATATATCCCAGTTAATGACGCAGGATTTATATATGTGAGTATTTTCTAATTTTCAGGTGACTGTGGGGTAAGGTATTTTGTACCAGGCCATGCATTTTAGAGCCCACTTGATTTAGCAGAGCTATATCTGCACCTTTTCTATACCTAAAACTTAACTGGTACTCACTTTCACAGTGATGAACCCCCTATGGAAGCAATATAGTGAGAATGGGAACATTGAGACAAAGGTCTGGCTTCAAATTCCTGCCCTGACATTCACTTATTGTGTGATCTCTGGCAAGGAAGTAAATTTCTATGCACATCAGTTTCCTTATATGTAAAATAGGTGTGACAGTTTGCATACTACAAGGCAATTGGGAAGATTAAATGATACAATGTGTATATAGTACTTGTCACATGTCAGACATTGAATAAATGATAATCCCTCCAGTGTCTATGATTGTGATTACCTATAATCACTAATACTATTATCCTTGCTGTGTAATATGGTAAATACTATATTTTAAAAATGTTTATACTTTTATTGGTACATTATAATTATACATCATAGATTCAAAGTGAGATAGTCATATAGGTGTAAATCACCTGGTGTGTTTTCTTCCGTAGTCCACTGTGCTTCCCACCTTTCCACATACATTTTAGTGAGATTGGCAGTGATCCCTTCATATATGGATATAGCATTATTTTGATTGTTTCCTTCCTCAATCCTCTTTTTTCCCTTCCCTACCTGCCACCCCAGTCTCCTTCCACTATTTTATGATATCTCTCTTAAGAGACCTTAAGAGATCTTAAGTCCCTTTTGTTGCCTATTTTCTCTCTGGTTTCTGTATACGAGAGAAAAATGTAGGGCCCTTGACTTTCTGAGACTGGATGATCTCACCTAGCATAATATTCTCTAGTTCCATCCATTTACCTGAAAATGACATAATTTTGTTTTTTATGGCTTAGTAAAACTCCATTGTGTTTATATACCACAGTTGATTCATTCATCTGTTGCTCAGGAAATAATATCTTTCTATTCTATGAGATACCAATGAAGAAATTTCTGAACCTACTTTCTTCCTATTTTTTGGATCTTGAGAATGGTTATTAGCTGCTTATTTCTATCATCAGATTCTGGACCCAGGATTAAGCGATATTTTCACTAGTGATTTCCATGAGCTGTCTCCAGCCTTTCTTTCCTGGTGTGAATGTCATGAAAGTCAAGTAGCATCTTGTTTTCTGGAACTTCCAAGTCCAAAAGGAAATTGAACTTTGTCTTGATATCCAGTCTGAACTTCAACATAACAGAAACTGAGGAGGTGAAAGAAAATTCTTAGAAAGTAAACTACTTTTTGACACAGTAGATTAAGCAATAATGGAAAAAGTTCTGAGACATTGCTTTCCACAAATTACCACTGTTAACCTCCAAATTACATCAACTGAGACAACTTTTTTGTTCCTTGAACTCTGACACAGATTGAGTGAGCCCTCATTGGCAGTGAGAAAAAAAAATATTTCTCTAGGTTAGTAGGAATTGATCTATTTTGAATCCCATTCTAGCCAGTAAAAATGCTATTAACTTTGAAATTTTTATCTGGTTCTTAAAATAAAAACCTTCCAATGTCTAAATTTTATTACCTATTGAAAATTCAGTCAGCTTTAAGTCAAATGTATTATTTACTTAGCACTGAGTGGCACTTCTCTTCTGGCCTGTCAGTTGTGTAATTCATATCTAATAATAATTTGGGGGAATATATTCAATTTTCCTGTGTGTATGTGTGTGTTTGTGTGTGTGTGTGTGTTTGTGTGTGTGTGTGTGTGTGTATAGTAGAAGTACTACTGATAGGATGAATAACAGTTCCTAGCTTTGCTAATGTAAATACGTATAAGGTTAAGTTTAAAAACTTAAAAATTATAAATCTGAAGTGCTTTTACATTTAATTCATCTAATTATAATGAGAGAGACAATATACACGTAAAACAAAGAAAAATAGATTACAAAGTATGGTTAAGTGCTCAGGGAGAGATAAGCTGATGAAAAAAATACATATATATATATATATATATCCCCAAAAGAATGAAAATACTATTTATTCATTTATTTATTGGTACTAGGGATTGAACCCAGGGGAAGTCTGCATCTGAGTTAAAACCAAGCACTTTTTAAAAATGGTTTAATTTTGAAACAGGATCTCACGAAGTTGCTGAGAGTCTTGTTAAGTTGCTGAGCCTGGCTTGAACCTATGATCTTTTTGTCTCAGGCAAGGATGTGGAGAAGTAGGAACTCTGATATACTGTTGGTAGGATTGTAAATTGCAAACTTTGGAAAACAGTGTGGTGGATCCTCAGAAGAATAGGAATGAACTTACCATATGACCCAGCAACACCATTTCTGAGTATCTCCCCCAAAGAATGCAAATAAAACTACCAGAGTAATGCATGCATATCAATGTTTGTAGCTGCACAATTTACAGTTGCCAAACTATGGAACCAGCCAAGATGTCTATCAACAGATGAATGGATGATAAAACTATGGGATACATACACAATGGAATTCTACACATCCATAAAGAAGGACAAAATTATGTGATTTGCAGGGAAATGGATGGAACTGGAGAGCATTATACTAAGTGAGATTAGCCAGTCACAAAAAGTGAAAAGTCAGATATTCTCCCTCATATGCAGAAGCTAGTGAGAAATCGGGACATAGGAGGAACTCCAGACAAAGGAAGAGAAACAGTTGAGTGGAGAAGGGGATCTAACTGAGGGAGATGTGCAGGAGATAGAGGGAAACACTTCAATGGCCATGATGTACATACACAAACTTATCAAAGCCAATCACTGTACTGAGCATGGGAAGGAGGGGTGGGGGCAGGGAATAGGACTGGAACTGGGGGAGGGCTCATGAGTACTGTGTGCATGTATGGCTCTATCACCCTGAACATGAACAAGATACGATTTCAATGCACTAATTAAAAAAACTATAAGAAAAATATATTAAATAATTTTTTATCAGAAAGTTACTCAAAACTGCCTGCATATTTTGCCTTCTGTTCACAAATGTTCTTCTTTTCATATATATGTAGTATATATATAGCATACTGTAGTAACATTGCTGATATAGACACTGGTACATTTTTTTAACAGTTCTGCTTTAAATTAAAGAGCACTTGACTGAATGTATTTGAAATGCTTTGAATTTCCTCTTTGTGGTCAGCATAGTAAACTTACTTGTATTACTTCACATAAAGTGAAATCTTGGGTTTTTGTGTCCTTTTTTTCTGTTTTTTTTTTTTTTAATTTGGAACTCTTATCACCCTCAAAATGCTCTACATACCTACATACTTAATTTATGAGTTCTCTAAACAAAAAAGGAATACTGGGAATGACTGGGGGGGTGCTGTTAAATGGATACTTCTTCAGACTGTCCTTAAATCATTTTCCTAGTAGCCTTTTACTTCTAAGACTGAATCATGATGCTTATTGACCCAGGGAACTGTACAAAGGAGAGAAAGTCACATACAAGTAATATTAGGAGGAAAGAAGACAATATAATGATAGATAAAATAGAAGAATATGGAGCAGCTTTATACCAGGAAATTGAAAACATTAGTGAAATGGTATATTAATATAATACATAATTTGTCAAAATTATCTGAAGAATACTTAGAAAGCCTTAATAAACCAATAGGCTTAAGCATATTGAATTGGTAATAAAATTATCTTCCCGAAGACTCCAGGCACAGGTGATTAGATGATTTTACTGGCAGATTTTTCTTAACTTTGGAGGATTAATGATACAAATTACATTAACAATTTTTTAAAAAAGGGAAAAAATAAAAAGGCTATTCAATTTACTTTATGAGACTAGTTAAAACCTTTGTTAGAAAACCAGGAAAGGACACAGTCAGAAAAGCAAAGTACAGACCAATCTTACTTATGAACATAGGTGAATCACCTGAAGGAAGAATCATTACAATATTATCGCTCAGGTCCAACCTCAAGTGTCATCTTTTATTCCTTTCTCCTCATATGCCACATCTAATGAACCAGTTGGCAAGCCTGATGACACAGCCTCTTCAGCATATTTTAAATCTGTTCAGTTTTCTCTCTCTTCACTACCATTACAGGCCAAACCACCAACTTTTATCACTGCTTTGGCTTCCTTGCTCATCTCTTCAGTCTAGCCCTTCTCACAATACAATGCTATGTACAAATATAAATCAGATCATGTCATTCTAGATCAGAACTCCCTAAATACTTCCCGTGATGTACAGAATAAAATGCAAACCTCTCACTATGTTTCACAAGTCCCTGTACCATCTGTCAGACTTACTCCATCACATCTACTCTCTCTCTGGCTCTCTCTACTCAAGACATACTGAATTCTTCCTGTGATTTGAAAAGTCCAAGCTTGCTTCTGCCTCAGAGATTCTGCATTTTTATTCCCTGTGTCTGAAAGATTCTTCCTTTGTTTGCATAGCAGCCTCCTTTATATCAATCAGACCTCCTCTCAAATGTCACCTCCTCAGAGAGGCCTTCCCTACTCCTTGTTTCTTCTTTCCTTCCCTCCTACCTTCTACTTCATATCTCTTTAACCTTATTCACTTTTCTTCATAATACTTATCAGTATCCCAAATCATCATTTTTAGTTAGTTTAGAAATTCAGCATCTTTCTCCCTTACTAGAATATAAGCTGCGGAAGGGCAGGGATTTTTCTTATTTATACTATATTCCTAGCACCTGGAAGAGAATTGGGTAAGCATTAAATATATAATGAATGGATGACTCTAGTAAATCCCCTTCACATCACAGATGAGAAAACTGGAGGCCAGAGAGAAAAATATTATTTGTTCAAGGTCACTTCCCCACCTGGGAATGGAGCCCTTTCTTACTTGAATTACAGTCCAGTGCTCTTTATGCTATACTACACATCTCTATCTGCCTTTGGGCCCATAATTCTAGTTTCAAAACACAATCCCTTCTTCTTCCTTGTAGAGAACTGTATTAATTTATGGAAATGTTTATGAAGTTTGCTGCAGGCAAATCAATATGATAATAAGAGTTAGATATGGACACTGTATTACTTTGCAGTTTCCCGATGTTGACCATATTTTATTTCAGGGGTGCTTTGCTTTCAGAGGAAGGAAAAATAATTATTTTTTATGTTAATGTCTATTAGCGAATATGGTAAAGCATGATAAGGCCAAGCATGCTGGGCTGATGACATTAACTTATCACAAATAAGTCTTGAGTCAACTGGTTCAGATTAAAATCCTATTTCCCATCAAACAAAGTAATTTTATAGTAAAAAAAAGTAGGGTCACATAGCAAGGGTACGTGCATGTACACATAAATGTGGTACAGTTTAATAAGTATCTTGTACAACTACCATACACCTGTGACTATGTCAGTGGATATACAAAAGAAGTAACAGACATAGTCCTTTTCATCAAAGATTGTACATAATATACTCTTGTAGGAACAGAAAATAGTTCTGATGTATTATATAAGTAAGGTGGGATAGTGAGAGTAAGACTGTATCTAACAGGGCCTGTAAGATTCAGAACAAGAGAAAAATCATTATGAGGTAGAAATCAAGCAACATAGAGACTATGCAGTCCAGGACTGTGTTTGGCCTTTCTTTCTCCTTTTTGTAGGAAGACTCATAGTGCATTAATATGTCATTAAAATAGTTTATTTTGTTTGCATTCAGCCTGAAAACCATCAACCACAAGAGACAGAGTTTTCTAAGGCTTTAAAATAATTCTTGAAAGATAATAAGGTCTGGTAGTTGCTTTTGATTATCTAAGCAGAAGCACAGTGTTCGAGTATCCTTTGTTTCCCTTCAGAAGTAGTAGTAGAGATGTTGTCTTGCCACTGTGGAATATTTCACAAGGCTTCATCAAAGATTCAGAAAATCAGTTTCTTTGTGGCATATCACTTCAGGCCCCTGCATCAACTGGAAGGGGTATGTTCTCTTTTGTTTGCTCTGGGTGGCCTGTATCTCTGGATTGTCTGTTTCCTATCAACTGCCACTAGAGAGAGGCAGATTAAGTGCCTTTGATTTGTGGATGGAATTTTAAGCAACAGTAAGGGATTCTCACTAACTATGCTTAGCCCTTTAAAGCCTCATCCTACAAACCCCACTAAAAGTAATGGACACTATTTGATGAGGGCAGTTCAGCTAACCTAGCAGTCTCTGATGGTGGCCAGAAAGGTGATTCCGAATTGTACAAATAGCTTCCATGTCTGCAGGAAATTAGGCTTTTATATCAGTGGCAAAGTAACCTTCCATTTGAAACATGCAGAACACTAACCACATTTCTTCTTAAAAAATGTATTAGGAAAGAAATTATATACTAGAATATTAAGTTTGTTATAATAAGAACTATAGGGACTTTAAAAATAGATTTTGGCTGCTGGGAGTAGAAATTTGGTTCACAGTGATAAATTTTCTGCATTTATTTATTTCAGAGCATTTCCTTGAGCAGTGTGTGCAGCTAAACGAAAAATAAAATTGAATTTATTCTAAAATGGGACATGAGGACCAGAAAAGTGTTTCTCCAAATAGCGACTGCAATAGAATCACCTGCAGAGCTGGTTAAAAATGCAGATCTTTAGGCCTCACAGCAGTCCTGCTTGATCACTCTCTCAAATTAGGGCTTAGGGATTTTCATTAGAAACAAAACTGGAGAAGTGTTTCTGATACACTCTAAAGTTTGAAAACATTGGCTTTTAGCATTGTAGAGTAAATTAGGACAGGAACTATGTTGATTACAAAGGGTTAATGATATGGGAATGGAGAACTGGTTAATTTCTGATTTTTTTTGCCATATATGCATCCTGGTAGTGTTTCTAAGAATGAAAATGCTAAATATCCAATAAAAAAGGACTAGATACATTGCACATACCTGTAAAATACTGTACAACTGTTTTTAATGACCTTATAAAATGATATGTAAGTGCATGTGAATGATACTCATTCTGCATTGTTATTTGAGTAAAGTAAGTTATGAAATGTGTGTTTCTAAAGCATTATATAGTTATAGGCAAAGAAAACTATGTGGATGAACATATACAAAGAAATTAATGGCATAAGATTACAGGTAGCATTTATTGTCTTTTTTGCATCTATATTAATTTTAATAATGAATATTTACTATAAAATACTGAAATTGTTATAAAAAGAAAGTGACATAACACAAGTTTTAGTATATTAGTTGAAGGAGCTGCTTTAGTTCTATTCTATATGGTATCTTAGCACTTTAGATGTCGCTGTTATTTAAATTAAAAATGGTTATTTGCTGTAGTGAAATTTCAAAATAGAAATCTATAGAAGAAGTTGCATGTAAATTGAATTTGGACAATTTAATGCTTTGTATAATGAAATAGAGGAATGGCAATTATTGTTTTGGACCATATTACCTTCCTTGGAAAGCACTATGTGTATGTCTATTTAAAATATTTTATTGGCCGGGCGTGGTGACACACGCTTGTAATCCCAGCATTCAGGAGGCTGAGACCGGAGGATCCGGGTCTCTACCTAGTGAGGCCCTCCGCAACTTAGACTCGGTTTCAAAATAAAGAATAAAAAATAGGGCTGAGGGTATAGCTCGGAGGTAGAATGCCCCTGAGTTCAATCCCCATTACTGCAAAAAAAAATAATAATAATAAAATATTTTATTGTACCCCCAAAATAAGTTATCATGTTTAAAACAACTTTTCAAATAGATTGAAATCTAGATTCCAGAGCTGCAATATCTGTACTGTAGTCATGAGCCACATGGGGCCATTAAGCATTTAATGTGTGACATGTGCTGTAAGTTTCTTTTGAAGAACATAGTTTCTTTTGAAGACTTCATTTGATACAAAGACTGGAAGATACATTGCTAACAATACATATAATGCTTATGTGTTGAAATAATACTTCGCATATATTGGGTTAAATATAATATACCATTAAATAAACTTCAGCAGTTTGTTTTTACTTTTTAATGTAGTTTCTAGATATTTTTATTCATTTGTGTTTATTTTGCAGCTCTGAGAATTGAACCAAGAGCCTTGTGCATGCTAAACAAAGACTCTATCACTAAGCTACATCCTCAGGTCTAATATAAAGTTTTAAAATCACACATGTGGCCTGCATGACTTGTCTATTAGACAGTGATACTTGGGACTGTACATCATGTTTTTGAAGGAAACCTTATGGATAACCCAGCTTGCCTAAAGGCTCATGGTGCTCCTGAGCCTGATATGAGATTTGACTTATACTTGGGCTTCTCAAAGTGTTGTTCCTGAACCAGCAGCATCAGTATCGTGTGATAGTTTCTTAAAAATGGAAGTTCTTGGGCACTGTCCCAGACCCACTGAGTCAAAAACCTGAGAGCAGGGCCCAGCAATCTGTATTTTTACAAGCCCCTCTAGGTGATTCATTCTGATACAAAGTCAAGTGTGAGAGGGGCTACTTTGAAGAATCCTGTGGTATATGTTTCTCTAAATGTAAGAATACTTACCTCTAGTCTATCAGCTTTGAAAATCTGTATTTTTCCTTTTTGCTATTTGCTTATACTGTGACCAAGTTGCCTCAATCTCAGTATTAAGATGATGATGAAAAAAAGATGATGATGATGACTGTTGTTGATAAGATATCTTATATGATATAGCCATATGCCTTTTAAGTATAGTGAGGAGAATATTATTATCTACTTTGAAATATTATGAACAATATGAAATTTCCAATGCCAATTTCAATATCATGTATGAGGAAGGGGAGGGAGTAGGGAGGGAGCTGGGGGGTAAAGCTCATGTATGTCCCTATCTCTGAACTACACTATGATGTGAGATTATAATGCACCAGTAAAAGTATTGAAAAAAATGTTATGGACAACATCTCTTCACAATCTTCTCAGGGATTTCAACGTGTATATTAAGTTAAAATAGTTAACTCAGTTGAAACAATAACCGAGACTGTTAATATTTTTTACTAAGTCTAAAAAAAGACAAGGCCTAGTGAGAAAGGATGGAAGAAGGATTTATTCCTGTACTGTGTTTGGTCAACATATATTTTTTGAGCACCAATGGGAAGAAAGGCATTTTGATTTACGTCTTGAAACTCCTTTTCCTGCCTCCATATGGGCAAACACACTGGGGAATTAGTGGTGCTACTAAAAGAAGTCCAGAGAATTAGTGACTACAGGCGAGTATGGCCAAAGAAGAATGAGAAAACAGCATTTTTCACAGCCAAAAGACGGTGATCTCATGTGTCTCAAAATATGGGTTTGGATTAATTAAGAAAGAAATTTCAGCTTTATGCAATAGTCATAACAATAATTAAGCAACAATCATAACAATAGCTGCTTTTGGTAAACATGCTTTTGTAAATTTTTTTAAATGGGGAATATCCCTAATGAATGTGTTTTGCTTTAAAACTGATCTGGCTTTTAAAAGCAAACAGTATTTTTAGATATCATACTTTGACAAGAAATGAATCTCATAGCATTTCCTATATGTATTATAATGGATGTTTAAAAGCCTTTAGATTATGCTGCAATGTTGATATAGCAATATTTACCTCTGAGCATTGGCATAGGTAGAGCGCTTTCAAAACTCATCTGAATTGGAACTATGTTTTAAAGTATTGTTTTCCAGTTGTGCAAAGCTCTAGGTAAGGAGAAAAATAAGACAGGATTTAATTCTTAGGAATTCATAGTTTACTGCTACTAGCCAACTCTGGTTATACCTTAGAACCAACTAAGGAATTTTTGGAAAAAATATAAAAAACTAAGGCTCTTCTCAATTAAATAAAAATCATTGGAGATGGTGACCAGGTAAAATCACTTGGTATCTGAGAACTACTGGTAGAGCTAAGACAGACACTTAATACAGTTTCACAGAGCTGACCTGAAAGTATGAAGAAAGTGTTGTAGGAACACTACTAAATTTTAAAGGAGGACATTTTCAGTGTTTGGAGAAGATTTCATTAAAACTGGTAAATCAGACAAGAGCCAAAGAGTGTCACAACTAGTTGCTTTGTCTTACTTTTTCTGAAATCTGTTTTCTCTTCTGCTTTCTGAGACCATTGCCAGTAGTGTGAGTTTCTGTGTGGAATTCTGCCTCTTCTTCCCCATCTATAAATACTTACTACTTTTTTGTTACTGGTACATTGTAATTATATATCATAGTGAGATTCAGAGTGATAGAAACATGATTGCACATGGCACTTGGTATGTGTCTGCCTCTGGGTCCCAACCTGCTCCCTTTCCCCTCCCTGTAGGTAAGAATAACATTTATATAGATAACTTCATATATGAACAACGAACTATTTGAATTGTTTCCATCACCCCATCTCTTCTTTCCCCTCCCTACCTCCTTTCCCAAACCCACTTCCACTATTCTATTGGTATCTCCCCCCATTTTTCTGAAGTCCTCTTTGTTTCTGAGTCTCTTTCTAGCTTCCACATATAAAGGAAAACATTTGGTCCTTCATTTTCCATGACTAGCTAATCTCACTCAGCATAATCTTCTCACTCTTAGAGCACTCTCTTCTAAGAGAAAGACTTGGTTACCTTGTGTTAATTTCAAATGAGAATTACTTGCATTCCCAGCTAGTTTCTTTTGTTTTGCTGAATGTTTGTGCAGCCTGCTGATTTCTCTTCACATTTCTTTGGCACTACACATATTGTCTTGGTCATCAAAATAGTTTCACATGAATGGAATTTAATTCTCAGTTTTATTTCTTCTTTGTATTTTGTCCAGATATCTCAGTGTGGCAAGTAGATGATCTTTTTTCCCCAAACCGGATCTCCTATGGTACAGTCAGTTGATTCCTTCACAGTTGATATTAGGTGTGATGTTTCACTATATTTCTCACAATTCTCCCTATCTAGAATATCTTGCTAAAGATTAAGGAAGGGGATGGGGTGTATACAACAATTTTTACTAGATTTTACACCAGTATTTTTTCAGTTCCATCCTAATAGTATCTTCAGAGGTACATGATGTCTTTAATACTTGTGCTTTTTAGGAGTTGCACAGAGGAAAATAGGCTTGTTTCTTCTTGAGCTCCTGACATAGAAGTTTAGGTTTCACTATCTTCAGTAGGCCAAGTTAGTGGCTAATTTATTTTTTCTAGCTTCCAAAGCATTATGCCTTGATATATATTATTTACTTTCCTATTTTCTTTGTACAACCATCTTCCTTCCTTCCCCTTCCTTCCTGCCCGCCCTCCCTCCCTCCCTCCCTCCCTCTCTTTCTTTAATTCATCATCTTTCTCCTTTCCTTTCCTTTCCTTTCCTTTCCTTTCCTTTCCTTTCCTTTCCTTTCCTCTCCTCTCCTCTCCTCTCCTCTCCTCTCCTCTCCTCTCCTCTCCTCTCTTCTCCTCTCGTTCCTCGTTCCTCGTTCCTCGTTCCTCGTTCCTCTTTCCTCTTTCCTCTTTCCTCTTTCCTCTTTCCTCTTTCCTTTCTTGTGCTAGGGATTGAACCCAGAGACATTCTATCTGCAAGCTATACCTCAAACCCTATATTATTATTATTTTGAAACAGGGTCTCAGTAAGTTGTGGAGGGTCTTGCTAAATTGCTGAGGCGGGCCTTGAGCCTGTGATCTTCCTGTCTCAGCCTCCCAAGTACTGGGATTACAGGCATGTGCCACTGCATCTGGATTCTTCCTTCCTTCTTTTCTTCCCCTTCCTTCCTCCCTCCCTCCCTCCCCCCCTGGTACTAGGGATTGAACCAGGGGATTTCTACCTGAGAACTATACCCCCAGCCTGTTCTATTTTTAAACAGGCTCTTGCTAAATTGCTGAGTCTGGCTTTGAACCTATTATCCTCCTGTCTTAGCCTCCTTAGTACTGGGATTACAGATTACAAGTGTGTAGCACAATGCCTAACTCCCCCTCCCCCACCTCTCTCTCTTCAAAGTTGAACTCAGAGACATTCTAACACTAAGCTACACCCTCAGCCCTATTTTATTTTTATTTTTTGAAATAGGGTCTTGTTAAATTGCTGAAGGACCTCACTAAATTGCTGAGGCTGACCTTGAACCTATGATTCTCCTGTCTCAGTCTCCCAAGTACTGGGATTATAAGCATGTGCCATCAAATCAGGCCTTACTTATTTCTTTAATGTCAATTTAGTAGGGTTTTGGAAAAGAGAGTAGAAAAAACATGTATGTTCAATCTATCATGTTTACTAGGCAGTACTATTGGAATTTTTTATGTTTTAATTTCATAATAGGAAGCCAAATTTATCAATCATTTATATCCAAATGATTAAAACATGAAGCATAACATCAGCTACCATTTACGTTATATAGTTGAACATGTATAAAGATAATCCACAAATATGTGCATTATTTTTCTATTTTTTTTTCTTCAAACTTTTTATTATTTTAATTATATAGATTTATGAGGTAAATTATGATAATATATGTATATTATCTAAGGGCATTATTCTAAATGAAATAAGTCAGACATAAAGATAAATATTGCACTTTTTCTATTATGTGAAAGTTAAGTCAGTCTGCATGTACAATATTGATTACTAGAGGCTGGGAAGGGTGGTAACGGGGGAAATAAATGAGATCAGCTAAGGGGTAACTTATTGTGATTCTCTTTTATCCAGAATCTTTAGCCCTTTCAGTTATGGTTTCTTTGATAGCTCTATCGTCCCTTCAAATAATATATATTGAAATAGTATATTTTGGATAGATGGATGAATTTGTCTGGTCTTACTGCATACTCTAGTCTAAGACTATACTTTTGTAGTCAACATTGGCATAATAGTACAAATATTGAGTTTACAGCAAGCTGTAAAATTGTTTGGGAGTGGTTAATGAATCCAGAAAGTGATTGATTTGCCCTGACAAGATTTTTATGCATTTCAATTCCGTTTCCCATATCCTATGATGAGCCCCCCCAGAAAGTAAATCAAGATCTTTATTCCACCTTCAAGAAGCAGGGTAATGACTAAGAGATTCAATAATAGACAAAATGGCATAGATCATACCAGCTTAACTGAGCACTTAAAAATTTCAATCTCTGGTTCTTGGTTGACTTGTAAATAAAGTGACACTTTGGAGACTTCCTTTTGCTGACCTTCTGGGTTTTTTCATAACTTAGTGAAACAGGGTTGGAGGAGGGAAATAAACAATATATGAGACTCTCCTAGTATCATTTTGTGAATGATGTATCTAGAAATAAATTGCTTTTAAGTTAACTTCTTTGAAGCCACTTAACTTGAATACCCTATCAGTTACAGAGGACTGCAGAGAAAGATACTTTGTCACTGAAGAATTATTAAGAATTTAAAGATTATGAAATGGAAAAAAACTATGAGAAGAACAGAAGAACAAATTTTGGTCTATAACCTTTTATTATTAGAAACTACATAACTTTTGAAGCTTTAGAATAGAATCAGAGCAGCTAGAAAACATGCAAATGATGAAGGAATATTTTTTAAGAGGAAAGCTCAAAGGCTGTGAGAGGATATGGTTATAAAATCATAAAGAGGCATAGTGGAGAAATACCAGTTATTTCTCTAAGTCTGTAGATCCTATTCTCACTCCCACTCCCAAATACCCAAAGAATACACTTAAATAGCATACCAAACATGGCCCTATATTTGGGATAGAGTTCGATATAAATCATCAAGAAGAATCAACAAGAAGAATCAAATAGAAATCGTTTCATGTAATAAATTTTTATTTAGTATCTACTATAGCCATGCACTTAGGTCAGATTGGCAATGCAAAAATTAATCATATTCTTTAGCCTGATGGAACTAATATATGAGTAAGGCAAGCAAACAACTCAGTTCAATGCAGTCTAATAGATACTAGAGTAGGGTTTTAAAAATTAACTGTAGTGATGGCAAAAAAAAAGTCAGGTTGGATAGGTCATGAATTCTTAATAGAATATTAAAAGATTGAGCTGGATAATGAAGCATGTGTGGGATATTTTCAGTCAGAATCACTAGAAAAGTTCCATTCCTAGTCTTTTGAAGAACCTCCATACTGACCTATGTAGTGGTTGTACTAATTTACAATCCCACCAACAGTGTATAATAGTTTCCATTTCCCTGCATCTTTCCTAGCATTTATTATTGTTTGTGTTATTGATTACTGCTATTCTAATTGGAGTTAGATGGAATCTCAGTGTAGTTTTGATTTGCGTTTCCCTGATTTCTAATGTTGTTGAACATTTTTCATATATTTATTGGCTATTTGATTGGGAGAGGGAGGTGGGAGGGGATAAGGGAGAATGGATGAAAGAAATAGTTCAAATAATGCTGTGTCCACATATGAAGGTATCACTAGCAATCTCACTGACATGTGTGGGGACAGAAGAGGGAGAGTATGGTAGGATCTGGAGGGAAACAAACCAAAAGTTGTGTGCATATATGTTTTTATCACTTTGAACCTCACTATGATGTATAAATTACAATGCATCAATAAAAATATGAAAAAAGAAAATCTAGGAAAGACTATTTTATACAAAAAGAACAATGCTTATAGTATATGACTGTAAACTGACATATCAGTCTTGGAGCATTGCTAATAGTTCTCCACAGCTGGCACATGGGGCTTGGGGCAAGTCCTATGGCAGTTTCCTGTTGCTATATAACAAAATAACACAAACATAGCTACTTTAAAAGACACAGATTTATTATCTCAAGTTTTTTTTAGGGAAGAACTTTGAGTATGACCTAACTGCATTTCATTTCCTTAAGAACCTATGATCAAGTTGTTGACTAGAATACACTCTTATCTGGATCCCAGGGGCCTCTTCAAAGTTTATTCAGGTTTTTAGCAGAATTAATCCACTTGTGGCTATGGAATTCATGTTAGCATGATACTTCAGGAGTCTCAGCTGCTTCAAGTCTTTCATTTCATGGAAGGTCTAAACCCTCTTTTAATGGGCTTAATTGACCAAATAAGGCCCATTCCTGGATATTCTTTCTTTTTAACACCGCAAGGCTAGGGACCCTAATTATATCTAAAAAATTTCTTTACCTTTTCCATATAATGTAACATAGATGAAAAGGTTCTAATCACATTCAAAGAGACGAGTTTCACAAGTGCTTAGCTCACAGTAGTTTATTTTAGGATTTTTCTGTGACTAGGAGGAGGATATGGTAGACCGGACAGTAGAAGTTATATGTATCATGCAAAAGAGTTTGGGTTTTAATATATATCCAGTTGGGGAAAACTGGTAAGAGTTAAACAAGGAAGTAACATTTTTCTTGCATACAGGTAGCTTAGGAATTGCCAAACACAAGAGGAAATTGAATGCAGATTTTTTTACCTTTCTCATGGTTCATGATCCTTTGGGTCTTTTTTCATGTCGGCAGACACAAACTCTAACTTCTGTCTCCCTCTTGCAGTGAGACTGCTGGGAGTCCCAAACCCACCCACATACCTTCCTTCCCTCCCCCCCTCCAGCTATATTTTAGCATTATTTAATTTTAAATCTTGTAATATCTTTTGTCACACTGTAAATTTATATTTTAAGGCTTTGTAAGTCTTGAAAAAGTCTTCTTGGTTTTAATCAGTTGAATCCTATTTGGGGATTGGTCTTACATAGAATATTATTGCAAATTACCCAACATCAATTAGCACAGTCATCACCTGCTTTCCCGAAGACAACCAACTGGAGCACATACAGAGTAAAATACTTAGATTAAGTGAACTTGGCCAAATATATGAAAAGCACATACGTGAGTGGACTAGATCTGTCTAGTATGAAAAGACTGAAGGGGCATGGAGTAGGAATATGATAGTTATCTTTAAATATTTTAAGATCTGTCATGTTGAAGAGGAATTAAACTCATTCTTAAAGGTCACACAAAGGATGATCCATAAGAAACTACCAAAAAAAAAAAAAAAAAAAAACTTTGTAATAGTCACTGAAAAATAGCAGTATGTTTTCTATTTGAGTGAAAGATTTTTTAAATCTCTAAGTATTACTCAATTTTTCTGTTAGTTTAGCTGAAGAAACACATTTTATGCAAGAAACAATTGTTCGAGAGTTAGATATTAAAAGTTTATTAAATCCTATCTATAAAGTACTAAAAGAAAATATCCTAGAACTTTTTATTCAGTAAAAATATCCTCCAAAAATGAAGACAAATTATATTACAGTTATTTTTAAAGGAGATAAAACAAAGACATTTTCAAACAAAATGTGAAAAAATGGTATCTTCAGACCTGCACTAAAAGAAATGAGAAGTAGGAAAATAATCCCAGATGGAAAGATGGGAATGCAACAGGAATGGTGAGCACAAGAAAGGGTAAATATGTGAGCAAATATAAAGGAATATTGATAATTGTTTAAAAGATAATTATGTCTTGTGAAGTTTAAAATATATGTAGAAAAAAATTTGTAACAAAAACAATGATGTGAGAAAAGTAAGAAGAGTTAAAATATTTAAGGTGTTTTCAATAACTGGGATGTGGTAAAAGTATTAATTCATAGTTGACTCTAATAAATCAAGAGTGTATGTTGTAATCTCTAGGGTAGTCACTAAAATTTAGATAAATAATTACTAAGGTAAATATGAAGGAAATAATTTATAAAACAGCAATAAAAATGTCTCATTTAATTCAAAGAAAGACAAAAGGAAGAAGATAGGAATAAAAAGAGATATGATAGGGATATTGGTCTATAATTTTCTTGAGGTATCTTTATTTGGTTTTGATATTAAGGTGATGCTGGCTTTGTAGAATGAGTTTAGAGGTATTCCATCTCTATTTCATGTAATAATTTTAGGAGCATTAAGCTTAGTTCTTCTTCAAAGATCTTCTAGAATTTAGCTAGGAATCCATCTGGTCCTGGACTTTTCTTTGATGGAACTCTCCTTATTACTGTTTCAATCTCTTTGATTGCTTTTAGTCTGTTCAGGTTTTCTATATCCTCTTTGTTCAACTTAAGTTGTATGTGTCTAGAAATTTGTTGATTTTTCTTTTAGGTTTTCCAATTGATTAGAATATAAGTTTTCAAAATAGTTTTTAATGTCCTCTGGATTTCTACAATGTCTTTGGTAATCTTTCAATTTTAATCTCTTATTTTAGTAATTTGTGGCAAATCTTTCTTTTGGTTAGGTTGGGTAGGTGTTTATCAATCTTATTTATCTTTTCAAAAACCTAGACTTTTGTTTTATTAATCCTTTGTATTGCTTTTTTATTCTCTATTGAATTCTGCTCTGATTTTAGTCATTTAATGGATTTGGGGTTAGTTTGTTTCTGTTTTTAGGGCCTTGAGATGTATCGCTAGGTTGTTGTTTTGGAGTCTTTCTGTTTTTCTGATGTAGGAACTTGGTGCTATAAATTTTCCCCTTAAAACCACCTTTAGAGTGTCTCAGGTGGCTGATTTAAATCCAAATGTATCAGTAATCATATTAAAAGTAAGCAGACTAACTACTGTAATAATAAAAATAGCAGCACTGTTCACAATAGCCAAATTATGGAACCAGTCTAGGTGGCCATCAACAGATGAGTGGACTCTAAAATTATGAGATATCCACACAATAGAATTCTACTCAGCATTAAAGAAGAGCAAAATCATGTTATTTGTAGGAAAATTGAAGGACCTGGAGAACATTATGTTAAGTGAGATTAGCCAGTCATAGAAAGTAAAGGGATATCAGTTTTCTAGAGAGATTTTAGATAATGGAGAAGAAACTGCAGCAGAGCCAGGGAGGTGGTCTAAGGGAAGGGAGGGAGGAGAGAGAATCAATGAAAGAATCACTTCCATCAACATTATGTATATATGTGAGAATACCAACGTATACCTTTACCAGCTTTTACCTAATAAAGACATATGATTACAACGCACCAGTAAAAAAAAAAAAAAAAAAAAAAAAAAAAAAAAAAAAAAAAAAAAAAAAAAAAAAAAAAAAAAAAGAATACCAATGTCAATTTCAATACTTTATATAGGGAAAGGTGGGAAAGAGGAGGGAGCTGTGCATATATGTCACTATCAATATGAACTACATTATGATGTGAGACTACAATTCACCAACAAAATATAAAAAATAAAAAATGACATACCGCTTACAACAGACACCACTTAGAAACAATATTAAAATGTAGTGCACCTAATAACATAGCTAAACATGCAGAAAGAAAATATTAATAGAGACCTGCAGGGATTTCTGGGAAGATGGCGACTGAGGGAAGCAGCATATCTCAGTTGCGCTGACACTCAGAACTCAATTGCCATGAAGGCAGCATCTTGCCAAGAGAAAAAAAGCAGCAAAGAATTGAACAAAGCAACAAAAAACTTGAAAGTTGGCAAGAACAAAGCCAGAAGAGAGAACAGAGGACAGCTAAGTACCCCACATGTCTCCCCTGGGGAACAGCTGTGGCCGCCGGGGGCTGTGGTGGCACCATCTTGCCTAACTGTACTTGCTAACTGCTGTGGGCCTCTGGAAATCACCAGCAAAGAAGCCAGTGATTTGATGTTAAGTAAGTGGCTGCTGCTCATCAAAATTGTAAGCGCCAGCACTTTGCTCCATACTCCAGAGAGATCTGACTTCTTGGATGCCCAGCTAGAACTTTTGGCAGCAGAGGCCTATCCCACCTCATCCTCCAGAGATCCAGAGGGGCACTCAAAAACAGCATAAGTGAACTAGTCATCCCTGCAGGAGATCACCCCGCGTGGCTACAGGGACTCACACAGTAAGCGATAGACTTACAGGGTCTGAGACTTTGTGGTTCTCCCCAGTGAAGGTGGGGGTGGAATCTGCTGTTGGACACAGCAGCAGCATGGAGTAGCAGACAGCTCCCAGAGCCAATTGGGCAAAGAAGCCTACTGTCCACAGGGCGCAGTGCCCTAGTAGGGTCTCCACAGAGCATCACAGGCCACCCAGTTGTGATGACAGGAAGAAGTCAGACCAACCCAGCCTTATCTGTGGAGAATGCAAACTCCCACATAGTCACTGGGTCTGGTCCCAGCGGCACCCACCACCAACATAGGAAGGGAAAGACACAGGCTCAGGGTATGTGGAAAGGATGGAGCCCTGTGCTTACATTTGATCTGGCCCCAGTGATATCCCCTGCCCTGTGGAGAGCTCAGAGACCTAGGCTTGCAGCTGGAGAGCCACCAGTGGCACTCATGTCTGCACAGACAGAGACAGCAGGCCAGGGTCCAGATCATTGAAGGAAACCAAAAAGTGGGGCTGCAAACTAACACCTTTGCTATAGATTATTTAGCAAATGATAGTGCTTGGAACATGCTCAGAACTGAATGTAGAAAGTGGACATTAAATGGCTGAAAGTACCCACGCAGACCCAGGAGGACTGCAGAGGCCAAGTCTGCTCTGTATTCATATATTTGTAGAGTAGTTTTTGTTGTCGTTCTGTTTTTTGGTGTGTGTGTGTGTGTGTGTGTGTGTGTGTGTGTGTGTATGTGTGTGTGCGCACGTGTGCACGCATGTGTGCTTGTTTGCTTTCTTCTCCACACCTTTTATAAGGTTCTTCCCTCTTTACTATCTACTCTCTTTTCTCTGTCCCTTTTTTCTATTCTTTGTCTTGTATTAAATTCATTTCATGTCACTGTATCTAAATACACTGGTTATAATACTTCTCCTTTATATTTACCATCTCTAATCTTTACTATATATTACTACACTCAAAATCTCATTCTGCTCTATCCTATATGCTACTTTACCCTATTATTGCATTCACTACTCCAGCTTCTTCCTCCTTACACAACCTTCACCACTGAATACAATAAAACTTGCCCTTGTATATATCAGCTGACACTTAGAGTAAGAGAAAGCTATCAAAAGCAACAAAGATATAAACTTAAGAATCTGGAAATCACGAGAAAGAATTAGCAATTAAGCAATGAGCTCCCACAAACCCACAATAACAAAACTCACCAACACAGAATTGCAGTGATTGCCTGAAGGACAATTCTGAGCTTTAATAGTAGAAATGATATAGGATTTCCAAAAAGGACTCGGAGAGAGCCTGAAAGAAATGATGAAACAAATAAAGAATCTGACCCTCCGAATAGGAATCAGAAAGAAATCACTGAAAGAAGTGGAGGATGCAATAATGAAGTGAAGGCATCATTGCAAGCTATAAACAATAGACTAGACCACATGGAGAAAGTATCTCACTCTTAGAATATTCTACTCCAAAAATGAACACAGAGTATATAATTTAGAAAATACAATTTGACATCATGAATTGGATGTTGAAGAGATCTGGGCCAATTTTAAAAGAGCTAACCTAAGAATAATAGGCATAAAAGAGGGACTAGAAACCAAAGGAATCAATTTTCTTTTCATACAAGTACAACAGAAAATAACCATAGAAATAGAGGAAACATATAGAACCCCCTTTGGACAAAATCAGAGAAAAGGTTCACCTCACCACATAATAATCACATTGACAAACAGAGGCCAAGGAGAGAATCTTAAAGGTAATGAAAGTAAAGGTCCAAGTGACATTTAGAAGCAAACCAATAAGAATGACTCCAGACTTCCTAAACCAACTCATGGAAGTCAGAAGCGCCTGGAGCAGCATATTCAAAACTCTAAAAGAAAATAACTTCCAGCCAAGACTATTCTACCCAGCAAAAATATTTCTCAAATTCAGTGGAGAAATAAAAACCTTTCATGACAAACAGAAGCTGAAAGAATTTGTCTTCCAAACTAGCACTAGAGAAAATATTCAAAGAAATTAATTACAAAGAAATACTAATAAATGCTAAAACCAGAGAAACAATGATTTCTATCAAACAAACAACTAAGCAAAAAAAACCCCCAAAACCCAAAAAACCAAAACAAAACACCACCTCAAACAAAAGTTAAAACTCAAAATGTTAGGAATTAAAAATCATCTCTCAGGCCGGGCGTGGTGGCGCATGCTTGTAATCCCAGCATTTGGGAGGCTGAGACCAGAGGATCGGGTTCATGGCCAGCCTCAGCTACCTAGTGAGGCACTCTGCAACCTAGTGAGACCTGATTTCAAAATAAAGAATAAAAAATAGGGCTGGGGGTGTAGCTCGGAGGTAGAATGCCCCTGAGTTCAATCCCTAGTACCGCAAAAAAAAAAAAAAAAAAAATCATCTCTCAGTAATCATGCTGAGTACAAATGGCCTTAACTCCTAAATAAAAAGGCATAAGGTGGCAAAATGGATTAAAAACCTTAATTCATCTCTATGTTGCCTCTAAGAAACACACCTTACAAGTAAAGATACTCAAAAACTAAAGGTGAAGAGCTGGAGCAAGGTAATCCATGCTAATGGAGATTGAAGCCAAGTAGGAGTAGCAACTATGATATCAGAAAAATTAGACTTCAAGCCTAAAATTATCAGAAGAGACAAAGCAGATAATTTTTTACTGGTAAAAGGAACAATCCTGCAAAAGGATATAACAGTAGTCAACATTTATGCCCCAAACATAGGTGCAACCAATTTCATAAACTCTTCGTGACATTAAGCCACACATAGATCTCAATACAATAATATTGTGAGACTGTAATACTCCTCTCACACCACTAGACAAATCTTCTAGACAAAAGGTCAGTAAAATGTCTCAGACATAAAGAACACAATAAAC
Organism: Graphiurus murinus; assembly: GCA_004027655.1. Lineage (NCBI taxonomy): Eukaryota > Metazoa > Chordata > Mammalia > Rodentia > Gliridae > Graphiurus > Graphiurus murinus. The sequence continues at coordinate 207,820 of PVLC010000341.1, read as the reverse complement.
CAAATGGACCTATTAAACACATATAGAATATTCCACCAATTACAGCTGAATTCATAGTTTTTCAGCTGCTCACAGAGCTTTCTGCAAAATAGACCATACAAAGCGATCACTAGCAAATTAAAAAAATGTGACATAATCCCTTGTGTCTTTTCAGAACACAATGAAATGAAAGTAGAAATCAACTGTAAGAAAAGCCAGAAAATCACCAAATAAATAACCTAATGACACACTTCAAAGCCCTTGAAAAACAGGAACAGTCTAACCCCAAAGCCATAGAAGACAGGAAATTATTCAAATCAGAGAAGAAATCAATTAAGTAGATAATAAAAAAAAATTAAAAAAACAAAACCAAAAACTGGTGTCTTGAAAAAATAAACAAGATAGATAAACCATGAACCAATCTAACCAAAAGAGAGAATCAACCCAAATTACTAATATACTACAAAGCCATAGTAATAAAAACAGCATGATATTGGCACAGAAACAGACACAGAGACTAATGGAGAAGAATAGAAGGCTCAGAAACAAATCCACACACTTATAGCCATTTGGTTTTTGACCATGGGGCTAAAAACATACTTTGGAAAAAAGATAACCTCTTCAACAAATACCTTTGGTAAAAAAAGTTAACCATATGAAGAAAAATGGAAATAAACCGCACTTTCTCAACAAGACCTCAAAGGCACAAAAAATTCAAAGGAGCATCAATATACAGGATTGCGTTAAACTGAAGAGCTTCTGTGCAGTAAAGGAAACTATCAAGAACCTCAACAGAGATCCAACACATTGGAAAAAGATTTTTGACAGCTACTCCTCAGAGGACTAATACCTAGAATATACAGAGAACTCAAGAAATTCACCGCTAAGAAAACAACCCAATAAAAAAATGGGCAAGTGAACTAAATAGACACTTCACAAAAGAAGAAATACAAATGGACAATAAATGTATGAAAAATTGTTTAGCATCATTAGCAATCAGATGCAAATCAAAACTACCCTGAGATTTCACATAACCCTAATTAGAATGGCAGTCATTAAAAACACAAATTCTGGTGAGGGTGTGGAGAAGTGGGAACCCTAATACATTGTTGGTGGGATTGTAGATTAGTGCAACCACTTTGGAAAACTGTGTGGAGGAACCTCAGATGGATGGGAATGAACTTACCATATGACCCAGCAATACCACTTCTAGATATCTACCCAAAAGAATGGGAACTAAACTACCAGACTAATGCATGTGTATCTATCTTAATAGCAACACAATTCACAATTTCCAAGCTATGGAACCAGCCAAGATGTCCATTGACAGATGAATGGATTACAAAAGTATGGGATACATACACAATGGAATTTTACTCAGCCATAAAGAAGGACAAAATTGTCTCATTTGCAGGGAAATGGATGGAACTGGAGAACATTAAGCTAAGTGAGATTAGTTAGTCACAAAAAGTAAAAAGTCAGATGTTTTCCCTAATATGCGGAAGCTAGGAAGAAAATGGGTCATAAGAGGGACTCTAGATGAGCAAGGAGATACTTTAAATGAGCAAAGAAGGTGACCTAACTGAAGGAGATGGGAGGGGGGAAGAGGGAAGTACCCTAATGCACATGATGTACAAACATATCAAAATCAGTCACTAAGCTGAACATAGGGAGGGAGGAGAGAATGTGGTGGGAATTGAGGAAGGGCTAAATGAGTAATGTGTGTATGTATGCCTCTATCATCCTGTACTTCATAACGATATATGATTACAATGTACCAATAAATAAATAATTAAATTAAAATAACAATAGAATTAAAACCATAATTGTACTTTAAAACTTTAACTTCCTCTTTTGATAACTGAGTAAAGAAAAAAAATCAGTAGGTGTATGGGTCATCTTAGTGAACAAATAGCAACTAGAATTGGCACATAGGGTAAATGATACCAAGCAACTGCAGAATACATCTCCTTTTACAAGTACACATGAGTATTTACTAAAATATGTCTTTTAGTTAGCCATAAGACAAATATTAATGAAATTCAAAGGACTGAAATCATAAGCATTTTTAACAGTAGAATTAAACTAGAAAATCCCCAAATTTCTGGAAATTAAGCAAAACCCTTTAAACTAAATCATAGATCAAATAAATGGTCATGAGATAAATTAGAAAACATGTAAACTTAATTCATAATGAAAATGTGAATTTTCATATCAATAAGTGAAAACTCAATTTTTTTAAATCCAGTTAAATTTTTTAAAAAACATTTCATTAAATAGGATATCACATTGCCAATAAGTCTATGAAAAGGTGCTTAACATTATAAGGCACTGAGGAAATGCATATTAAACCACAATATACATACAAGAATAAACAAAATTTGTAAAACCAGTAATACCAGGTATTAGCAAAAATGTTAAACACTTAGAACACTCATCTACTGTTAGTGGAAATATAAAGTGGCGTGATCATTTTAAAAAATATTTAAAAAATTTTTGAATGCCAGTCAAATGCATATTTCATGATACAGCATTCTTACTCCTAGCCAAGAAATAATACTATGCATTTACCAAAATTCTGTAGCATAAATGTCCACAACATATGTATTTATAATAGCCAAAACTTGGTTCAACAAATAATAAAAAATAGAGCTAATAACCCAATGGAATAATACACAGAAACAAAAAAGTAAACTACTTAAAACAACATAGATAAATCTCACAGGCACATAATATAGAACAAAAAAGCAAGTTACAAAAGAGTAGATACTGTATGATTATATGATGTTTGAAAAAGATAATCAATGTTTGGTAGTAGAAATAAGGTAGTTACCTTAGAAGTATCATCACTGGAAAGGGGCATGATAGAGCTCTCTGGAATGTTGGTAATATTCTATATTGTCTTCTGTGTGGTAGGTACATCAATATTTACTCTCCACTTACACATCTATGTATATATCTAGCTTTATACTTGATTTGTGCACTTTACTGAATATATGTTGAATTAAAAATTGTAGCAAAAAGTCTCACCAAGACTCAAACAATAAAAGGAAGGAAGAGAAGTAGAAAAAAGAAATAGAAATGAGAATGTTTTTTTTTCTGGATATCTATATATGTATGTCTATATCTATCTATCTATCTATCTATCTATCTATCTATCTATCTATCTATCTATACACATATATATATATTCACATTGCTTAAATAAGTGCCTTTTACAAATGAAAAATTTAATCTGGCAGACTTATGGATAGAAACAGTCATTGGGGTTAGTGCAGAATTTGGTGTTTATAAACAGAATCAGGCTTCACATTTTAGAGTGATGTAATTGAAAACATGTCCTGTCCATAATATAAGAAACTGTTGTCCTTTTTTGTTATTTGTAACATTCAGTTTATACTTACCCTTGTTTCTTTATATATATAAAAAATTTTATTTTTTATAATAATTGGTGCATTGTAATCATACATCTTTGTTAGGTACAATCAGATAAAGGCATGTATGCACACATTTCTCATTTAACCCCTTCCCCAATTCCCACCTCACTCCCTCGCCCTCCGTCTTTCTCAAGTTCAGTTTAGTGATTGACTTTGATATATTTGTGAAAGTACATCATGTACCCCCCGTCCATCCCCTTCAGTTAAGTCAACCACTTTGCTTATCGAGGGTTTCTCCTTTTTCATCTGGAGACCCTCTTATGCCCCATCTTCTCCCTAGCATCCGCATATTAGGGAATACATATTCTTTTTTACTACTAAAAAAATCTTTCTGGGTTTGAAGATGGTGATATAAGTAACTTTTTTCCCATCTGGGTCAACATCACCTTATTTCTCCATTCTGATCTTTCTCTTTCCATAGTAATCTTTCAGCTTTGTACTGGTAAACCAGATTCTCCTATCGAGTATCCTGAACTGTGAGAATGATTTGCATCCTCTCTAAATCATGTATAAAGGTTCTTTACTCTTTTTGTTGAATGCTGTGAAATTGTCAGCAAGAGTATAAAAGTCTGCAGTGCTTTAGAAGTAAGTCATAGGAAATAAAAAATGTACGAACTATGTTATACTAGAATATTGGAATGTCAGTAAAAGAACAAGATTGACATCTTTTTATTTTATTACCTTTAGGGTTTAAAATGTTCTTTGTTCATATTATTATATAGAAGAGAGCCAAAATACCTGATGAAGCAAAACAAGAAAGTGTCCCTGATAAAAATAATTAGCTGTTTCCTAGTTTATTGAAAGTAGAAGAGAAGAACCTGAAAAGCTCAAAGTCTCATTTTTCAGTTGTCAGGGAAAATGATGAATTTCTCATTCAATTTCTGATGTAATATTTGAGAGCAAATTAATTCATTTCAAAAGAAGATTCCGTGGGTCAAATGTGACCCTGGCACATGGAAATGAAACCAGGAATTCCTCCATTGGATTCTTGTACACAGAATTGATTGTTTAAAAAATCTTGGAGGGGGAAGGTCCCAAATTAACTCTGGATTCCAAAGGGAGGACTTTGACAAACCATTAATAAGCTGAAATGGAGTAGCTTCACCAGGTAGACCAGGCAAAAGCAGCCCCTCCACATTTCCCTGGACAAAAATGGGTTAATTTATTGCCCCCAGAGAAAATGCTTAATTATCCTCTACAGTAGATTAACTATATTTGCAAGGTAAGAAATTAAATACCAAAATTTGTAAATGACTATGCATAATTGAGCTGATCAAGCAACTAAAAATTGCATGATAGAAAAACTGGCTAAAAATGTTGCCCAGAAACCATGAATGGAAACTTGGATATTAAAAGTTTCTGACTGAATTATACATAAGATGTGTTTTAGTCAGCATTCTCACCACTGTGATCCAAACACCTGATGCACAACACTTACAGAAAGAAGGATTTTATTTGGGGGCTTGCAGTTCTGGAGATTTCATTCCATGTATTCCATGTAATGTCAGCTTCCAAGCAGGAGCTGTGGCTGCAGGTCCTCAGGGCATGATAGAGAAGAAAGAGAGGGTGAGAGCTTGTTGTCAGATCATGGACACAAGGCCCAGAGAGGGGAAGCTCCAGTGGCCTGCACAGAAAAACAAAACAAAACAAAACAAAACAACTCCCTGGCCATGTCCCCAGGGGCCTATCTCTAGCCATGTCCCACCTCAGAACATGGGTACATAGCTTAACACAGGAACCATAAAAATATGAAACTGCTTCTCAAGTCAGATGAGAAAGAAGGACCTATGGCTGTTTAGAAAGTCTCTCCTATTTCAATGATCTGTATTGATTTGCACTAATAGTGACTTCTGATTTCACTTTACCAGACACACTATCTACCTATTACCCTAGATAATGGTTCCAGAAAAGATCATTTTAGAACTCCAAAAGAAATTTAGGTATCATTCATAGGAAATACAAAAATTTGGAAAATTAGAAGGGTAAGCATTAACTATAAGCATTTCTATAAACCGATGCTATGTGTGTTTCTCAAGTGAACTAAGATTATTTAACATGTACAAATTCTTTCAATACTATATTTTTTTTATCTCTGACTGAACACCTAAGGAGAATAGAATATGTTCTTACTCAGGCCTAGATCCTGGGTTTGTTTTCCTATAATTGTAAAGTTGGCTCTGTTCCATGATGAGATGTTACACACAAAGTCATATATAAAGATAATAAGAGAAACCAAAAGACCATGTTTCTATGTAACTTCATTCATCAGCATGAATGATTAAGCACCTACCACAATCACAGCATGTAGCCTGAACAAAAAACAAAAAATGGAGATAATGGTCTGAAAAACTCTATTTTGCTTATGATGGACCAATAGGGTTATATTACCATGTGATAGTTGATAAATTTATTTCACACTTGGAGGATTTTCGGGTAAACTGTATTTGCATAAACATTTTATTCAAGACTGAGTTTTTACACTTTCATGATAGTGTCCTTTGATATATAAAACATTTTTATTTTTGATAATGTCCGATTTATCTATTTTTCTTTGATTTCCTATATTTCTGATGTCATAGCTAAGAAACTGTTATTTATTCCAAGGATGATTTACTCCTCTGTTTTTCTTTAAAAGTGTACAGCCAGCATGGTGGCTCATGCCTGTATTCCCAGTACTTGAGAGGCTAAGACATGAAGATTGCAAGTTTGAGGCCAGCCTCAGCAACTTAGCAAGTCCACCAGCAACTTATTGAAAGCTCGTTTCAAAATAAAAAATAAAAAAGGGCTGGGAGATGGAGCTCAGAGGTAAAATTCCCACTAGTACAAGAAGTTTTATAACCTTAGCTCCTATATTGAAATTTTTGTCCATTTAAAGTTAGTTTTTTTGTATATGGTATGAGGTACATATGCAAATCTATTTTTCCACATGTGAATATTCAATTGTGTCAGCTCTATTCGTTGAAAAATCTGCTCTTTCTCCCATTAAGTAGCCTTAATACCCATGTCTAAATTCATTTGACTTTAGATTTTTTAATTCTTTTTTTCTAGACTCATTTTTATTATATTGATCTATATTTCCTATCCTTATGCCAGTTCTATACTGTTTCATTGCAGTAGATTATAGTAAGTTTTGATACCAGGAAATGTGAGTACACCTATTTTTTCTATTTCAGTATTTTTGCTATTGTAGGTCTCTTGAAATTCTATATGAATTTCAAGATCGTCTTGTCAATTTCTGCAAAAAAAGCCAGCTATCATTTTGACAGGTACTGCATTGAATCTATATATCAATTTGCAGGGTACTGACACATTGTTAATATTAAATCTTCCAACTTATAAATACAAAATTTCTCTCCATTTATTTAGGTCCTGTTAATTTCTTTCAGCAAGTGACATAGTTTTATTGTACAGATATTAGCTAATTTTGTTAAATATATTGCTATTCTTTTTAATGATGCCATAAGTGGAATTGTTTTCTTAATTTTATTTTTTTATTTTTCAATACTAGTATGTAGAAATACATTTGGATTTTGTGTGCTGATATTGTATCTTGCAAACTTGCTGGACTACTTTATTAGTTCTAACAGTATTTAGTGGATTCCCTATGATTTTCTACATAAGAGATGTTATCTGCAAATAGATATTCTTATTTTTTTGTGTTGATCTGAATATCTCCTATTAATTTTCTTGTCTAGTTTCCATGATTAATACCTCCAGCACACTGTAAATAGAAACTCATAGGACAAATGTCATTGTCTTATTTCTTATTTCTGATGATAGCAAAAAGCTATCAATTTTTCACCATTAAGTATGATTCTAGCATCAGATTTTCATAGATTTTTTTAATTGGTTGAGGAGATATCCTATCTCCAGTGTGTTGAATGCTTTTATCTTGAGTGTTCAGATATTTTTTAAATATGCTTTTATTGGTGCATTATAGTCTCACATCATAATGTAAATCATCTTGACAGTGACATACATGCACACAGCATTTGGTGGGCCCACCTGTCTCCACATCTCCCACCTTGAGTACAGTGCTAAGATTGACATTGGTATTTTCATATATGTACACATAGTCAGTGGTAGTAATTCTATTAATAAACCTCACTCTTCCTCCCCTTTCCTTAGACCACCTCCCTGGCTCCACTGATGTTTCTCCTCCATTATGTGAAGTCCCTCTGATATCCCAATTACTTACTAGCTTGTGACTATTAGAGAAAATATATGACCCTTCAGTTTATATGACTGGCTAATCTCACTTAACATAATGTTCTCCAGGTCCTTCCATTGTCTTGCAAATGGTATAATTTTGTTCCTCTTTATTGCTAAGTAGAATTCCATTGTGTGGATAGCCCATAATTTTGTAACTAATTCATCTGTTGGTGGATGTCTAGATTAGTTCCATAATTTGGCTATTGTGAATTGTGCTGCTGTGAACATAGATATGCATATATTATTATAATTCTCTGACTTAAACCCTTTGAAAAGGTATCTACACACTGATCTTCATAGCAGCGAGAATAATTTGCAATCCCACCAACATAGAAGAGTTCCAATTTCCCCACATACTCACTAACATTTATTGTTATTTGACTTATTGATGATTGCCATTATAATTGGGGTTAGATGGAATCTCAGTGTAGTTTTGATTTGCATCTCCCTTATTGATGATGATGTTGAACATTTTTTCATTTATTTACTGACCATTTGTATCTCTTGTAAAGTATCTATTTAATTCAATTGCCAATTTCTTGATGGGGTTACGTTTTTTAGTGTTAAGTCTTTTAGTTCTTTGTATATCCTAGTTGTTTGTCCTCTATCAGAGGGATAGTTGGCAAAGATCTTCTCCCATTTTGTAGGGTTTCACTTTATATACCATGCCTCCTGCGTGGTTCTTATTGCGCAGAATTGCTTTGACTATTCTGGGTCTCCTGTTTCTCCATATGAAATTTATGATTGATTTTTCTAGGTCTGTGAAGAATGACATTGGTATTTTCATAGGGATTGTATTGACTCTGTAGATTACTTTTGGAAGAATGGCCATTTTGATAATATTTATTCTGCCTATCCATGAGCAAAGGATATCTTTCCATCTTCTAAGGTCTTTTTCAGTTTCTTTCTTTAGTGTTTTATAATTTTCATTGTAAAGGTCTTTTCCCTCCTTTGTTAGGTTTATTCCTATGTATTTTATTGGTTTTGAGGTAATTGTGAATGGAATATTTTCTGGATTTCTTTCTCTGTGGATTTATGGCGTTCATGACTTGGTTTGAGAAATCTGGGGTGATTTTTATTGTTTTTCCCCTCAATGTCACCTATTCTTACTGCTTTTAAGAATCTTTTGTTGGCCTCTGTGTTAGTCATTTTGATTATTACATGGCATGGGGAGGTCCTTCTTTAATCTTGTCTTATCGGTGTTCTGTATGTCTCCTGTATGTGGATCTCCAAGTCTTTTTCTATGCTTGGAAAATTCTCTGATATTATTTATCTGATGAGGTTTCTGATACCCTTGGTTTTTGCTTCTAGACCTTCTTCAATGCCTTTTATTCATAAATTAGATGTATCATATTGTCCCATATATCTTGGATGTTCAGGTTATGTTGTATTGTCTCTATACTGTTGACTATGTTTTCAGTTTTGAACGAACTGTCTTCTAAGAGTTATACTCTGTTTTCCATTTGGTCTAGCCTGCCAGAGGTGATTTATATTGCAGTCTTTAATTCATTTGTTGACTTCATTTCACTCAAAGCCTCTTTTTGGTCCTTTCTTAGTGCCTCAATTTCTTCCTTCATTTTTCTGTACCCATTTTTGAGGCCTTTCATTATATTGAAGATCAAAATTCAGAATTCTACTTGGATTTTCTGAAGATCAGTATCAGTGATCTCCCTTGTTGTCGAGTTGTGGAAGTTTGTTTCCTCGCTGTTCTTTATTCTCATATTTTTAGAGTTCTCAGGTTTGTGTTTCTATTGTCTTAGCATTTTCATTCTCTTTGTGAGTCCTGTGTCTATTTTTTAATCCCTTTATAATAAGGTCTATGCTGGGGGTATATATTTGCCTCTTCCAATCTATTTCATAATCAAACTTTTGAGTTTGTCCCCCAGATCCTCTTTAGTTATAGTTCTTAGTGCAGCCAAACAGGATTCTCTGATTGGCTGTGGGTTACTGTGCTCTCCAGGCCCAAACTCCATAGGGCCAGAAACTATGATGGTCTCTTCAGAGCCTGCAGCCTTCTGGTTGAGATTTAATGCTCCACAGATATCACTGCTACTCTGCTGATGGTAAGCTACTAATTGTAAGCCCAGTGTAAGCGTGAGTCTTCATGCTTTGCACAGACCCTCAGCCTGCATATCTCTCTCTCTCTCTCTCTCTCTCTCTCTCTCTCTCTCTCTCTCTCTCTCTCCCTCTCCCTCTCCCTCTCCCTCTCCCTCTCCCTCTCTCCCTCTCTCTCCTTACACAGGTGGTGGGTGTCCAGTGTAGGTGTGGGTCTCTCTAGGTTGGTTTATTTCTCCCCAGGTACTGAGACTAGGGTGTCCTATGGTGATCTCTGCAGGCCCTATAAGGGTGCTGTGCCCTGCAGACTATAGGCCTCTGACTATAGGCCTGCTGTCTTCAATAACAACCTCCTCCCAACCTCTGCAGGAGTTAACCGCAAAGTCTCAGGCCCCTGAGTCTATCACTTGCCACTCCAGTTACTGTGCCTGGGCTGTGCAGTGGCTAGTTAACTTACAGTTGAGTACCATTCTGGATCTCTGGAGGGAAAGGTAGGCTGAGGCACCACTGCAGCAGGTTCTGGCTGGCGTCTGGGCAGTTGGACCTCTGTCAAGCATGGAGCACGGTGCTGACCACTTACAATACTGATGAATTGCAGCCTCTTACTGTGGGAAGCTAGTCTGACTCTTTGTACCTATTGACCTCTTGTCCTTGCAGCTGTGCCCATTCATGATTAATATGTCCTAGGATGTGGGCTCCTGTGCTTTCTCGAGATCTTACATTAGCATAAGATGGTCACTGGTGATTTTACATTAGCATAGGGTGGTCACTGGTACTCTGACAATGACTTAGGGCGAGTTACAGGGTGTATGAGGCATGTGACAATTTAGATAGGTATGCTTTTGCTAATTTGGAAGTTGAAGGATTGTAGCTCAAGGACTTTGCTGAGATCAAGGTTCAAGAAAAGCATGTGATTCTTGTTGCATTGTATAACGATTAACCTTAGAATTGTATATAAGCTGTACTCAAAATAAATTCAGTGACACAGTATTTACTGTGATCTCTCTGGATATCTTTGTTGTCTGTCTCTTTCTCTCAATCCTCACTTTCCTCCTTCAGGTTTGTTCGATATTGCTGGCTGGCATCGACATCTTACTTGACATCAAGTCATTGACTTCTTTACTGGGGGTATCTAGAGGCCAGAGTAATAGCAGCCCCAGCACAGGTTAAGATTGTGCAGCCAGTCACCGGTGGTGCTCTTCCCCAGCTGAGGTTTGCAGGGTGCTTTGTTGTCCCCTGTTCTGTCTTCTGGCTTTTGTTTCATTACAGTTCAATTTTTCATTGTTTTGTTCAATTTTTGCTGCTTTTTTTTTTTAATTTTGTCAAGAAGCTGCCTTCATGGTAGTTGAGCTCCGAGTCTCAGAATGACTGAGATGTGTTTTTCTCAGTTGTCATCTTGCCCCTTCCCTAGAGTATTTTCATGAAAGATGCTTGTAGTTTTCTTTTACTATTTATATCTGGGTTGAGTATCTGGATAATACTACCCTCAAGAAATTAAAAATGTTTCATCTACTTCTATTTATTGACTTTTACAAGCAGTTATACTAATGTTCCATTGAATAATTTTATAATTCACCAGTCATGACAGTATTTAGTGTTAGAATTATTTTGTGGGACATTTTTTGTCATTGTTAATTACTTTTTCAACCTCTATTTGTTATATATTTACTAAAGTCTTACATATCTTTTTAAATCAATTTCAATAGTTTATATCTTCCTAGAAATATGTCCATTTCATTTAGATTATTTAGTTAGTTGGAATACAATAATATTTCCTTATCTTTTTCATATATGTAAATTGGTAATGATATTCTCTTCTTTCATTCATGATTACATAAGAGTTTTCTAGCTCTTGGTGAGTATAACTAAAGGTACTAATTTTGTTCATCTTTCAGTAAAATAGATTTTGGTTTTGTTTTTCTTTTTATTTCTTTAATATTTTCATCCTTTTTTATTGTGTTCACAGGTTAGCTTATTAAGGTAGAAGGTTGGAAGGTTGGACTGTATATTTGTGTCTTTCCTTTTTCAAATATTAGTACTTTAGCTATAAATTTCCCTTTTTTGGCGGTACTGGGGATTGAACTCAGGGGCAATCTACCTCTGAGCTATACCCCCAGCCCTATTTTTTATTCTTATTTTGAAACAGGGTCTCACTAAGTTGCAGAGTGCCTCACTAAGTAGCTGAGGCTGGCCACGAACCTGGATCTTCCAGTCTCAGCCTCCCAAATGCTGGGATTACTATAAATTTCCTTTTAAGCACTACTTTAGATGAATGATAAAATGATTACAAATGTCTAAAATGTCTCTTTATGTAGAATATAGTTAGATCACATTTTATATCCATTTACCCAATATCTGCCTTTTACTTGGAGTGAAAAATTCGTTTATATATAAGTACTGTCCAATTAATTTTATGACTTATTTTATGTAATTGTCTTTATATTCAGATAGAAGAAAAATACTACAGAAATATATTTATATGGTGTATTATATTCACTCATGTAATTTTCTTCCTTGGTGCTTTTTCTTCTTGGAGATTCAACTTAATGTTTGGTGCACTTTCATTTCTTCCTGAGAAATTTCTTTTAGTATTTCCTTTAGGGCATATCCCCTAATGATAAATTCCATGTTTTTGTTATCTAGCCCTTATGAAGTCCATGATTTCTAATGATACATCATCTGTTTATTTTATTGAACTTCCTTAAAACACATCTGTTGCTTATATTTTTTCTGCTTTGAAGATTCTTTATGTCTTTGTCTTTTGACACTTTGCTTATGATGTGTTTAGGTGTAAATCTCTTAGAGTCTCTTGTAATTAGAGTTCATCAAGCTTGTTACATGCATAACTTACAGGTTTTCATCAAAGTTGGAAACTTTTTTGCAATTATTTCTTCAAATATTGTTTTTGTGCCTTTTTCTTTCCTCTCTGAGACTTTTAAAATGCATGTTTGTATGCGTGATAGTATCTTACAGATTCCGTACATTCTGTTAAATTTTATTCTTTTACCCAATTTTTGAAATTGTAATAAAATATACAGAACATAAAATTTTTCATCTTAACCATTTTGAAGCATATAATTCAGTCCTGTTAATGTAGTCATAATTTGCAACCACCACCACCATTCAGTTCCATAACTATTTTTATCTGTAAAATTGGGACTGTGTACTCATTAAGCAAAATAATTCCCTATTACTCACTTCTAATCCCTAATATCCATCATTTTACTTTCTGTCTCTATGGTTTTGACTATTCTAATTTCTTGTATAAATGGATTCAGACCATATTTATGACTTTTTTTTCACTTAGCACAATGTCCTCACAGTTACCTATGTTGTAACCTATGCCAGAATTTCCTTCATTTTTGAGGTTGAATAATACTCCATTGTATGCCTATTCCGCATTTTTTAATCTATTAATATTTTGATGGTGAACATGACTGTACAAATATCTCAAGACTTGACTTTTAATTCTGTGGGATATATTTCCAAAACTGGAAAAATAGAAGCAGTAATCCCATTTTTAGTTTTTTGAGAAACTGTTGTGATGTTTTCCATAGCAGCTATACCACTTTATATCCCTATCGGCAGTACACAGAGATTTTAATTTTTCCACATTCTTGCTGGCACTTATTATTTTCTTTTGTTTTTGGTAGTAGATATCCAAGTAGATAGGAAGTCATATTTCAGTATAGTTTTAATTTGAATTTCCCTAGTAATTAGTGATGTTGACTATTTTTTCATGTTCTTACTAGTCATATTTATATATTTTTAGAGAAACATCTGTTTGAGTCATTTGTACATTTTTGGATTGGGATGCTTTTTAGATGTTGAGTTTTAGGAGTTCTTTACATATTCTACTGCCTTTTCAAATATATAATTCAGAAATATTTTCTCCCATTTCATGGGTTGCCTTTTTATTCTGTTGATTTTTGATACACAATCAAAATTTTTCTTTCATTAAATGATTATTTTTTATTGATTGTGCTGTTGATATCATTTCAGTAAGGTATTGCTAAAACCAAAATTGTCATTTGCCATGTTTTCTCTTAAGAGAATTTAGTTTTAGATCTTAAACAAAAGTCCTTGCTTCATTTTAATTTTTGTATATGGTGTTAGATGTAGGTTCAACTTCATTCTCTTGCATGTAGATATTCAGTTTTCCCCACATGGTTTGTTAAACAGACTGTTGTTTCCCTACTGAATGGTTATGACTTCTTTGACAAACTCATTTGGCCATATACTTGAGAGTTTATATCTAGCTGTCTTTGCAATTCCATTGATCTATATGGTAGTATCACACTATTTTTGTTACCATTGCTTTGTAGTAAGTTTTTTAATAAGGAAGTGTGAGCACTCAACCTTATTCTTTTTCAAGATTATTTTGGTTATTTGGTCCCTGATATTTCTTCATTCTTTTGTTTCTCTTCCTTAAACTGGAAACTATTAAAATCACCTTTTAACATTAGCTCATTTTGTTTTTCACCTATTTAAATGTTGTTGAATGCTTCTAGTGAATTTTTCATTTTGGTTATTGTAATTTTCAGTTCTTGAACTTCTATTTGTTTCCTTTTTATCATTTTTCTCTCTTTGTTGATACTGTGTATTTGATGAGGCAGTGTCCTCCTAGAATCCCTCTGTGAAATTCTCTGGGAAAGGGACTGTGAAGGAGCTCTGACTCATGCTTTTCCTTCTGGTAACTGTTGGGTTGTTTTCACTGTGCTTGTGGTCCCTTGTTTTTCAATGCTCCTGAAGAGTTGGGAAGGGGTAGTAAGAACAGAACCATTTAAAATGCTATAAAGCTTTATGTTCTTACTGAGGTTCAATAATTTTTCTTGTGCAAACTTTTTGCAGATTCTTGACAGCCACTGAGTAATATCTAGTTGTGCAAAAAGTTGATTATAACAATTCTTACCAGCATTCTCATCATGTTTATAGAGGAGGATTTTTAGAGGCCTTTACTTTGCCTCAATTCCAATTTTCAATTCCAGAAAATAGCCTTTGACTAACACAGAAGTCTCAGTGGAATGTATTAAATGAAAAAAATTAATGAGTTACTATTGAAGAATCTCCATTCACAAATAGAAAAGGCTCAATATGGTGACAATTATGAGCCTTTCCAAATCTAGAATTTCCACTGACATTCCAGGGTGGAATTGAGATCAAGATAGATGATGAATACAGATGTTCCCTCAGCCATTTTATCATTGGTTGGTGTGAAAGTTGAGTATGATCATTCTTCATCCTTTAACAATAAATGAGCAACAAGTATTTCCTAATCATCTCCTGTTTGCTTAGCTCCATCAGAGGAATGATGGGTTAAATAAAAATATGACAGTATGGTTAGCAGCATGATAGAAATGTTTGAGAGCATTTCAAATATATGAAGCAAACTTGCAAACATTACAAGGATTAATTGCTGAATTGCTTGAGATGCACTGGTTATATTGTAGAAGTTCAGGTGTATTTCAAGGCACAATTCTGACACGAGTATTTCTAAATTTTCAAATGATATAAACAAATCTGTGGAATGTATTTTTTGTTTTTATATTTCTAAAATCAAATGTTTATCATTTCTTTTCTTTTTTTTTTTTTCCTTTTCTTTTGGTACTAGGGATTGAACCCAGGAGCATTATACCTCAGAGTTACACACCTAGCCCTTTTTAAAATTTTAGGTATTTTGAAATAGGGTCTTGCTAAGTTGCTCAGAACCTCACTAAGTTACTGAGGCTGTCTTTGAAGCTGTGATCCTCATATCTCAGCTCTCAAATTCTAGGATTTCGGGCATATACCACAAGGCCCAGCTTGACCAGCCTCAGTTCACATCGTGTCTGCACATCAACTTTAATGCAGTGTCAATTTGATGTTATGATTAGATTGTGCTGTATTTGGCCAATCTAGGCCATATATCAGAGGCATCATGATCTGATTGTGTTCATGTGAAAATTACACTCTTTAAAATCATATGATATGAATATAGTGCTGTGTTGAAATGACCACTAGTTTCCTTTCTGAGCATATTACATCAAAATTGATGCATCCCATCACCTGAAGGCATTTTCAGACTTCATATTATGGTTAAAATTTCACTCATCTTTGAACTCTTGCTTTACTTTGAACTCTTTACTTTTGAATATTTTATTGATACATTGTAATTATAGATCTTAATGAGGATCAGTGTTAGAAACATACATGCAAACAGCATTTGGTATGTTTCCCTCCAGATCCACTCTGCTTTCTCTCCTCGTGTCTCCCTATACATATTATTGAAATTGATATTGATAATTTCATATATGAACATAGCATTATTTGAATAGTTTCTTTCATTATGCTCCCCTCTCACCTTCCCATATCCCTTCCCCAAACCCCTTCCACTAGTCTATTAGTGTCTCCTCTCATTAATCTTGTTTGTTATTTTTGAATTCTTTTTTACTTTTGCATTGTTCCGTTGCCAAGGTTCTTTTTTTTATATAAAATATGCTTTTATTGGTTTGTTGTAATTATATATCATAATGAGGTTCCAAGTGATAGAAAAATACATGCACGGGGCACTTGGTGAGTTTCCCTTCACATCCCACTCTATTCCCTTCCATTTCCTGTACATGTTATTGATATTGGTGTTGAAAATTTTGTACGTGAACATAGTATTATTTGAACTGTTTTCTTCACTGAGTCTCTTTTATACCCACCCACCTCCTTCCCCAAAATCCCTTCCACTATTCTAGTGGTATCTCTCCTGATTTAAGTCCCTTGTGTTTCCCAATTTCTCTCTTGCTTCCACTTAAGAGAGAAAACATATGTCTCTTCATTTCCTATGACTGGCTAATCTCACTTAGAACAATATTCTCTAGTTTCATCATGCAAATAACATAATTTTGTTTTTGTTTTCTTTATGAGTGAGTAAAATTCCATTGTGTATATACCACACTGTTATAATCATGGTTCTTTGTGGCAAGTAAGTACTGCTAGCAAGAGCTAACTAGTACTAAGAAACATAGGGATATAATTTGATTAAGGACCAGTGAAATGGACATTTTCCATTCTGGGGTTCTTGTCTATGAAGTATGAAGTATGACACCTGCAGACAATAGAAAGTAGAGTGGAGAAGTTTATTCAAAAGAGAACAGGGAAGGGAAAAAGAGGCAGAATAGCCTTGAGGACAATGGGGACCCTCGTGTATGGCAACTCCCTTCTGGATACTACTTGGGAGTAGCCCAAGCCATCCACTATCAGTTGCAAACTGCTTTCTCCCAAGCTCCATGTGATCTACTGGAAGAGGTAAAGTTTGCCCTTAGGGACCTTGATGTCCAATGGATGCCTTCCAATCACTACCTGAAATTTCCCCAGGCTAAGTGCTATCAATTACACACTGCTTTCTCTCTGACTGGTTAAAAATGAATAGAGTTGCTGGTCTAGGGGTTTATTACTTCTGAGTCTCCTTTTCCAGTTGGGTTCTTAGAGACAGTTTCCTAGGATTTGCATAGTGTCTTTTTCCCACAGTTGGGGTACCAGAGGATGATTCCTGGACTCTCCTGAGATTGCTTATCAGCAGGAACAACTGAAGTTTTGTGAAGCTCCGGTCATTATCACTTGACATTTGGGAGGCCTGGTCTTTTTAGGAGTTTTGGAAGTTAGTTAGCACCTGTTGCCTCTCAGGAAATGAAGGTTTTTTTTTTTTTTTTTTTTTTGCCATGACCCTTTGGTCCTATCTGCTTACGTCTTTCTACCTTCTTACCAGCAATTTTTTCTTTCCTATATCTTTAGAGTCTGTGTTGTTTACCAAGTTGCACTGGACTAGGGATTGGCCTTGACTTCACCTTGAACCAGCAGTGTGACATTGGGAAGATTGTATAACTTCTCTGAAATTTGAATTTTTTATCTGTAAATGAAAAAAAAAAACCCTGTATTTGAAGATTATAATTTTAAGATTTTTGTCAGTCAGGCATGGTGGTTCATGCCTGTAATCTCAGAATTTGGGACGCTAAGACAGGAAGATAGCAGGTTCAAGACCAGCCTCAGCAACTTAGCGAGATTAAGATCCTCTTTCAAAATAAAAAGTAAAAAATGTCTGGAAGTGTAGCTCTGGGGTAGAATGCCCCTGAGTTTAATCACCAGTACCTTAACAAATAAGTAAACAAATTAATTAATTTTGTGACTATGAAAAGTAAGCGAGATCCCAGTGAAAGAATTTGGGAAACTTAATGCATGGTTATTTCTACTATTGAAGATAAAGGTAAAGTACTAATATTCCCAACTCTACTCCTCTTACCACCTCTCTTAAAATTTAAATCTTACCTCTTTTGGGAGATCCACAATAGTCTCCCTCACCTCCATGAAGCCTTACCTGTCCAAGCCAGCAACTCTCAATAATACCTCCTTATATTTTTTCAATCATACCATTTATTATCTTCACTATATTTTTCTCATCACTTTTCATTGTTATTTATTTTATTTATTCTTAGTGTTTTTAGAACAAGCATAACTGTTTATGAATATTTATATTCCCCAAAGCACATCTCCCAGTATTTTGTATATATAATAGGTTCTAGATTTAGTGAATGAATATTGACTAGATGAACAGTTTTTAAAGCATTCTGAACTTCTGAATCTAAATTCAAAATTGAAAACATGATTGAATTTTTCCCATCTTTATTTTCCAAAAATAGGTGGTTTTGAAAATATCTTAAGAAATCTAGAACAAAATTTGAAGTTCACCTTAAACACTAATTCTTTCCCTTCTAGACTCATTTTTTTCTTCTCCATAATATCATGAATACTTCCTTATTAACTTGAGTGCCCTAACATGGAAACACTTTTCTTATTCTTCTATATTCTGTAGACTACATTATGATTTGACCAGCCAGTTTATGAGTAGCAGGTTTTTTCTATTACCTTCTTAGGAAATATTACAAATGACATTGTTACCACTCGAGAGTGTTTGGTTACTTGCAAGCACCAACACTTGTTCTCTAGTGTTTGATGGAAACAGATGATAGCATTCCTACCACAAGGCATATCTTTAGTTTCCTCATGTGGATAGGAGCACAGACAAACAATATTTGGGTCAATACTTGATTAGATTTATTATAGGTATTAGTCTATCTTGTCACAGTTGAGAATATGCCTTCAAGTGTCTTTTTAGTTCTTTATTCTCTTTCTTGGTCTACATAGGGAGGATGTTGGAACATAGTGCTTAGCAACTCAAAATTCATCTGGCCCAGGAGACTTGAAGGAATCTTTTAGCTTTGTTCCTCATGCTTAGGAAGCCATATTGTTTCTCTTTCAGTTGGAAGCTGTGCCACAGTTAGAGGAATTAGTTATTCCAATAAAATAATTTTCTTTCTCCCTTTCTATACTAGATTGAAACTCCAGGGAATAAGCAAAGTTGATGTTGCTTGGAGAAATTTCAAAGCTTCCAACTTCTAGAACTCAAGTAGCAATGGAAATAAGCACTGGCCAAAATGTACTGTTATTGGTTGGTAATTGGGAGCCATTAGAGGGAATGGAAGTTAAACACGTGCTATATGATATTACTCTGTAAAATAGGAAAGACTTATGTTGAGTGGATATTTTCAAGGAAAATGGGAAAACTTGGGCAACTTGGTATGTATTTGTGATGTGGGTGGTAGTGATGGTGGTATTGGGAGTGTGTTGGCAATACCTTGGAAGGATTTATGATAATAATACAGACTGATTGTATTTCTCAAAAAGGATTTTTAGAAATAAAATAATCTGATCTTTTCTTAGATTCACTCCTGCTTCATTTGCTTAAGGAAACAGTAATCTTTCTCATTGGTGTATTGGGAAAGATAAGACTTAGTCTTATAATTCTACTAGAAAAAAAGTGAAACATGCTTCCAAGTTGGCTTGTATGCAAAGACAAGTTTATGCTTTCAAAAAATTAATGTATCTTATTCCTGTGATCCTTTAGGCATGACAAGAGGTTTCATACTGTTAAGAATTGATTTATGTAATTCATGGCACTTTCCCAAACCCTTGTGGTTATGACCATGGGATCCTTATTAATAAATTTCTTATTTGGTCTTTAATTTGTTCACGACAAAATTTATCTTGACCCAGGAGAAGCAGCTAATGTTAACCTCTAAGCCCAAGAGAATCCTCTGCAACCACACTGTGAGGGAGCACACTCTGTGTCACCTGCTCCTATCTATATTCGATACCATCAGTGTTCTCTCACTCTGTAGGGCCCTCTCTACCATTATCCCCAAGAACTTGGCTTGCCAGTGTCAGCATGCATTTTTAGTTCCAGAATTCTAGTATCATACCTCAAGAGTCACTTGTGCAGCCCAGGCTTTCTTATTATAGTGTTTATTGCTGTCACTGCTACATCATTTTTTATTTATCTGACTTAACTCCAGGTAGTTTTTGCTCAATCTCTGGCAGGTTGTTAACCAGCGTGTGTGTTTGGGGCAGCAATTCACTCATCCATTTTTATATCCACACTTGACATCTTCATTAATGCCCAGCACAAATATCTCAGATTCCAGATCTGTTTGGTGTCTCTATATTATGTCATATCCAGCTCTTTGCCACAAAGTATATTTCATGTAAATGTCACTTTTTCCCAGCGTTTCCCATGTTCTACAGTGGAATCATATGCCTTACAGAAATGATGCCCTTTTAGGTCTGTATCCAAACATAGCTTGTCAATGACCGCTCACAAATTCTAAGTCAGCTTGTAAGATTTTACACTTTTTCTGAAATGTTTTCTTTAGAGATTGTAAATTTCTTCCCATGTTACTGCTTACTAGCTGTACCTCTGTGTACTTTTTTGACATTAACAACAATAATCCTACCACCTTTATATTACTCTTTCAATTCATCACATTCAGCTGAGCTTTTGTCTCAGGGGAGTGTTTATCCTCTGTGTCTATTTATTGATGTTGGGGCTATCTCTGCACAAAAATTCTCCTACCATGGAAGATGTTTTTTTCTGCTGAGCTCTTAAAAACATCAGCTATATTCATTCTTAGCCTACATTGAGGAAGAAATTATACTGCTAATTTTATGTAATTAATTTAAGATTTATATTTGGGTCTATGAGTTGCTTGCTTAAAGATTAGCAGGGAACCTTAGGAGAGATATATGGGTAGGTAATTAAGTTGTAGCTGGGTATGTGTGACTTGAGAATTTTTCTTTTCCTTGTTTATGCAGTTGTCATTATTACTGGAGTCCAGCACCAGAGGGCTAACTCTGAGGGTCCCAGTAGGCCAGGATCTTGCCATTTTCCCCAATTGACCGAACAGGAGACAAGTGGTGGGTAACATGAAAGGAATTTATTTTCATTATGACCACCCTGGAGAGAAAAACATTAGTGACTACTAGTTTGTCTCTCTGAGGTGTTAACATTGGCCTTCAGGTTTTATAGGGGAGGAAGAAAAGTGTTGCGGGAAGAAACATGCATAGTCAAGCAGTCTTAGTCAAACTATGTTCTGGATGATTATTATCTCAGGATAATAATTCAAGGCCTTGCTGGTATCCACAAAGATGATTGCCTGCAAGGCTCAGTGTCCCTGGAGCATGAGATAAACTGGAAAGTAGAGACTACTCAGAGAGAGAATAGGCCGAAGGGACAAAATGCAGTTAGTTAGGGCAGTGAATTAGTCCTCCTTCAGGTACAGTGAAATAACTGGAGACTTCAACGCACCACTCCAGTAGTCTTAAACAGAATTTTTAAAAGCTGGTAGTTGACAATGTTTGTTATGATGTCCTTGAAAATATCTTAGTTACTATTATCTTGATGTATTCAGCCTTGAAGTGGAAGGGATTAGGTACATGCAATTTTGTATTACCAGTTTTTAGATGAAAACCCCTAAATGATTAGCATTCTTACATATAGAGCAGAGCAGGAAACTGATCCAAAGTTAAAGGTGGTAAAAGAAGACAGATGTAATATGAAGGCAGAGATTCCAAGCTTTTATCCTGCTTTTAGTTACTCATGGAACATCTATAGGCCCAAGTCAGTACTTGCAAAGGCAGCCTCTAAATTCCTGTCACATCAACATTGTTGCACAATTGTTAACATTTATATAGTACCCACTATGTGGTAGGACATCTACTAAGGGCTTTACATGAAGTATCTCATTAGATACTCACAGAAAGTAGTCCTTCAAGGTAGATACTATCATTACTTCTGTTTTACAAATGAGGAACAGAGAATCAATAGAATAAGTGACTTAATATCATACATCTGTTAAGTGGTAAAGTATTTTATTCTTGGCAGTATAAATCGAGAATCCATATTTCTCAACCTTCACACTAAACTATCTTCTTAGAATGACAGCTAACATATATTATGCAACTAGATAAGCCAGGCACACAGTATTACCAAGCTACCATGTATTTTTTAGTTTATTAAATAATTTCTTCAGCTCTTAGAGACAAGTAACATCACTATTTTTCTTTTACAGATGAAGAAACTGAGGCTTAGAAAAAAGTATTGTCTCCAAAGTGATTCAGCTAGTAAATAGCAGGGACAGGATTTTAACTTATCCTTAACCATTATGCCATACTATATTGATAAAGGACTAAAAATTAACAAACAGGAAATCGGATACTTTGAAATTCTACAACCACAAGCAAAAAAATACATACCTTTAATCTTGCAGCTTGCAAAGCATATTAACTAGAAGATATTAGAATATATCATTGAGCCGGGTGTCGTGGCGCACGCTTGTAATCGCAGTATTTGGGAGGCTGAGACCAGAGGATCTGGGTTCGTGGCCAGCCTCAGCTACCTAGTGAGGCACTCCGCAAATTAGTGAGACTTGGTTTCAAAATAAAGAATAAAAAATAGGGCTGGGGGTGTAGCTTGGAGGTAGAACGCCCCTGAGTTCAATCCCCAGTACCGCAAAAAACAAACAAACAAACAAACAAACAAACAAAAAAAACCAGAATATATCATCAATATCAATAATTTATGTGTAGTTTTTTTGGAGGGTAGATTAAAATTGTGGAAATTCCCAAGATGTATGGAAGCAATAATTTTCTTCATTAAGATAGTTGGTTTACCAAATAATGTCAGACTATTTTGTCAGAGGTGCACTAAGGAGGGGTAGATTAGAATGTAGTGTGTATCCCTAAGAAAAGTGACTATATAGGATTGTCTATGCTAGGGAAAATAGCAACATAGCAAAAGAAAATGTGAAGCAGAAATTTGTGCTATTGTAATATCCCTTCTCCTCCACCTCTTCCCTCCCACAAATCAGCCAATAAACTGCTAGGATCTGTCTGTACCTATTTGTCAAGGAAAGATTGGTGCATTCAAGGAACAGGATATTTGATTGGAAAAAGTAAGAAAGATGATTCAGAAACATAAGGTTCTGTCCATGGAGGATAGACCAGGTTGGATTTACACAGTGGGAGGTACAAAGGCCCCAGGTGGTAGGGGAATATATGGCAAAATTAATTGTGAGAAGACCACTTAAAAGGAAAATAGAGATAAATTCTTATCTATTTATGAACTTTTATTGTGGTAAGGTGTTATTTATTTTTACTTGTAAGAACATCCAAAGTATCTGGAAGAAATTAAGTTTTTCTTTATAATATAGAATTTAGAGTGAGACATTTCTGCTACTTAACATGTTGGCATTAGACGGATTTGGAATTTGCTGCCAGACTTCTCTTGGAACCTTCTTCCACTGGCACAGCCCTAGAAATGCTAACTTTGAAAAATGGCATTTGGCTTGCAGCCCCTGACACAACCACTCTTGAATTTCCATTAAAATACCTATGAAGACATACAAAAATGATGAGAACTCACATCAGTGTTGATAACTCACAGTGATAGTTAAACTATTGTCATAATCAGGGAGAGATTTCTACTAGTTAAATATCAGTAAGAAGTGAATTGAAAAGAGCAATCAGTGAGCTACTTATACATGCTGCTAGAAATTTGGTGTGCCAATACATTGAAAATAAAAAAAAAAAATAAAAAAAACTGAGCTTTGCTCCTATACAGTCTAAATCCTGGTTCCAAAATACAAGAAAAATATTCAGCAAAACATGGGATTTTTTACATTTCTCATTTTTTGTTTTATTGTGTGGAAGGTATTTTTTACATGGCTAGATTAACTCCACTTGATAAATACTGCGTTTTTCCCTACATATACTTGGAAATCAGAACACTTAGAAAACAATGAGGGAAGAAGACAAATGAGAATGGCTTTGGTATTTTGAATATGAAGCAGTGGTGAATCTCATCTTCAAGGTTCAGTCTCCATAAACACATTACTGTAAATAGTAACAGAGAAAGTTCTAGGAATGCATTCCAGGGATTAGAGGTTTTTTATGTGCATACTGTTTATATTATCAATAAAGTAAGCATTCAAGTCAAGAAAATCATTCAATCTTAGTTTAAAGGAGGTATATTAGATTAAACCAAATTAGACACCAAGAACAGGCCATTGAGATTATATACATCAATCTGTTGTCCAGCTATGTATCTGAGAAAAGAATATATCTCACAGCCAGTTTGAGCTTAACCCAGGAAATTCTTTTCTCTTCACTGTTGGCTAACATGGAATTAAGATATATTGCAACTCCTTTAAAAATAAGCAGTAAAAGAAAAACCAGTATTTAAAATGTGAAAAACTTAAAAACGAGTTAAAGGCAAATTTATTCTATAAACATGGAGTAGTAAGACATCTCCAAAAGTGAGTTATTTAAAGAATCAGAAAAAATAATTGATTTTTAAAATTTTGGCTAACATGCAAGGTGATATAGCTTGTATAAAGAAGTAGAATGTAAAATGGCTGGTGATTATAACCTTTTGTGAGGTCATGGACTACTCTGAAAGTCTAATAAAAATTCCAGGCCTTTTCTCTATATAAAAAAATTATAAATATACTAATTTTTTATGTTTAGTTTCTGGTGTTTTATATATCCTTTGAAGCTTGTCTATGAACTTCAGTTTAAGAGTCTCTACCTTAATAAAAGCACAGATGAAGATGTCAAGACAAAGTGAGACTATTAAGAAATGGAAGATAATCAAGATAGGAAAAGATTCCAGGAAATTAAGAATTAGCCACAGATTTATGCTACTAATGAAGGCTATAGAGGGCAGAATTGACAGTGCTGAAAATGACATTAGTGAGAATGTCATAAATACTTGAAAAATAGTTTCAGAAAGCAGTGAAAAAGACAGAAACATTGTGAAGGTAAAGATAGCCAAACTGAAGAATAGCCTAATAATTTTATGTATTCCTAAGAAGGAAATAAGATAAAACCATAAGAACATAACTCTATAACTCTACCTCTGTCTCTTTCTCTCTTTCTTTCTTTCTCTCTTTCTCTCTCTCTCTCTCTCTCTCTCTCTCTCTCTCTCTCTCTCTCTCACACACACACACACACACACATACACATACACACACACACATACACATACACACACACACACACACACACACACACAGAAGAAAACTTTCCAAAATTATAAAATGACTTGAGCAGCCTCATCACAGTTTGGGCAAAATAAATGAAAGAGAGAAAAGATCACCATTTTCTAAAGTTTTTTTTTTAATCATAGATGTATTCATAATGAAGCACATTATGGTAAGTTGTATTATGGTAAAATATTTTGGTAAGTTGTATCACTATTTTCATTTGATTCTGGAAACTTTTTAATTTCTTCTCTCATTTATTCTATGATCCAGTCCTTCAAAAGTGTATTGTTCAATCTCCATGTATTTATGCAGTTCCTAAAGTTCTTCCTACTGTTGATTTTTACATTTAGCTCATTATGATTTGAAAATTCGCAAGAAATTATATAAACTCTTTGAGTTTGCCTTGTGGCCTAGAATATGGTCAGTTTTACAGAAGGTTCCATGAGTCATTGAGAAGAATGTGAATCCAGCTGTAGTTAAATGAATAACTGTAGATGTCTGTTAGGTCTATTTGAATTATAGTATTCTTTAGGTCTGAAGAGTGTTTACTTATCTTTTGTCTGGATGATCTATCTAGTGGTGAGAAAAGTGTTTTGAAGTCTCCCAGTATCATTGTATTGGTATCTATCTGAGTCTTAATGGAAAGTAGTGTTTATGTAAATACCCCACTTGATGCATAAATGATTATTATCATTATATTCTTGTCAGATTGTTCCTTTTATCAGTAAGAAGGGAAGCTTTTTGTCTCTTCTAATAAATTTTGGCTGGAAGTTTGATTTGTCACACAGGAGAGTAGCTACTTCTGCTAGCTTTCAGTCTCTGATTACATATAATATCTTTTTCCATCCTTTCACCTTTAGCCTATGATTTTTACATCCATTCACCTTTATATCTTTTTCTTTTGTATCACTTTTTTGTATATTTTCCATCATTTATATCACCTTTGTATCTTTTTATCACTTTTATATCTTTCCCATCCTTTCACCTTTAGCACCTTTTATGATTACAAAAGTAATCAGCATACATTACTTTTATAATCATAAAAACATGTTAACTTTAAAATAATTATATACAAAGTTTGTTTAATGTATATGTATACTTTATATAGTATAGAGAGAAATACTACAAGCCCACAGAAAATATAGCAATATGAAATTTTTAACATTTTTCTAATTTTGTTAAGAGACATATACTAGTTATATAAAAATATCACTTATTTTATGTGCTTTTACTGATGTATTATAGTCTCATATCGTAATGTAAATCATGTTGACAGTGACATACATGCACATAGCACTTGGTGCCCATACCCACCCAGGCTGCTTCCCAATCTCCCCCCTTCTCCATACAGAGTACTGAGATTGACATTGGTAGTTTCACATATGTACACAAGCCACAGTGGAAGTAATTCCTTCAATGAACCTCACTCTTCCCCCTCCTCTTTCCACAGATTACCTCCTTGGCTCCAGTAAGGTTTCTCCTCCATTATCTGTAGTCCCTCTGGTATCCCCATTATTCCCTAGTTTCTGCATATTAAAGAAAACATATGACCCTTTACTTTCTGTGACTGGCTTATCTCACTTAACATAATGTTTTCTAGGTCCTTCGATTTTCTTGCGATGACATGATTTTTGTTCTTCAACTTCTTGGTTAGGTTTATTTCTAGGTTTTTATTGATTTTGAGGTAATTTTGAATGGAATTATTTTCTGTGTTTCTTTCTCAGTGGATTCATGCTTAGCATATAAAAAAGCTACTGATTTTTTTAGGTTGACTTTATATCCCACTACTTTGCTGAATTTATTCATCAGCTCTATAGCCTTTTGGTTGAATTTTTTGAGTCTTCTAAAATAGGGTAATTTCATCTGCAAATAGAGATAATTTTAATTCTTCTTTTCCTATTTGAATTCCTTTCGTGTCCTTCTCTTGTCTTACTGCTCTAGCAAGAGTCTTGAGGAAAATAGTGAATAGGAGTGGTGAGAATGGGCATCCTTGTCTTGTTCCTGGAGTTTTCAAATGCTTTTTCAGTGTGTGTGGAGATGATCATGTGATTTTTGTCCTTAGTTCTATTTATGTGGTGAATAACATTTATTGACTTGCATACGTTGAATTAACCTTGCATTCTTGGGATGAAACCAACCTGATCATGGTATACAATTTTTCGATGTGGTTTTATATGTGCATGGCTAGTATTTTGTTTAGAATTTTTGCATCTAGGTTCATCACCGATAGTGAACTGTAATTTTCTTGAAGTATCTTTATTTGGTTTTGTTGTTAAAGTGATACTGGGCTCATAGGAGTTTGGAAGAATTCCATCTCTTTTGATTTCACAGAATAACATGTAAAGTATTGAGTTTAGTTTTTCTGTAAAAGTTTTATAAAATTCAGTAGGATATGTGTCTGGACCTGAGCTTTTCTTTGATGGAAGGCTTGTTATTCTGTATCTTCTTGGTTCAATTTAGGTAGATTGTATGTGTCTAAAAATCTGTCAAATCCTCCATGTTGTACAGTTTATTAGAATATAAATTTTCAAAATAGGTTCTGATGATCCTCTGGATTTCCCCATGGTCTGTGGTGATGTCTCCTTTTTCATTTCTGGTTTTAATAATTTGGGTTGACTCTCTCTTTCTTTTGGTTAGGTTGGCTAGGGGTTTGTCAATCTTGTTAATCTTTTTAAAGAACCATTTTTTGTTCTTTTGATCCTTTGTATTGTTTTTTTGTTCTCTATTTCATTGATTTCTGCTCTGATTTTAATGATTTTCTGCCTTCTACTGGCTTTATGATTAGATTGTTCCTGTTTTTCTAGATCCTTGAGGTGTGTGTGTGTGTGTCATTAGGTTGTTTATTTGGTGACTTTCTGTTTTTCTTATTTGGGCACTTAGTGGTATGAAGTTTCTTCTTAACACTGCTTTCACAGTGTCTCATATATTTTGTTACATCACGACTCTATTTTCATTTAATTCCAGGAAATGTTTATTTCTTTGATTTAGTCATCATTCAAAAGTGTATGGTTCAGTCTCCATGTATTTAATGTAATTTCTTTTGGTCTTCCTGTTACTGATCTCGGCTTTCATTCTGTTGTGGTCTGAGAAGATACAGGGAATTATATTACTTTTTTAAATTTGTTGGTTCTTGATTTGTGGCCCAGGATGTGGTCTATTTTGGAGAAGGTTCCATGGGCAGCTGAGAAGAATGTGTATTTAGCTGTCATTGGTTGAAATATTCTGTACATGTCTATTAGGTCTATTTGGTTTATAGTATTCTTTAGGTCTGTAGCCACAGGATCCATCTGGGATGTCAGGGTAGTTGGGTCATTGTTGATCACAGAGAGATGATGGTCTGTAGTCACTGGGTTCACACAAATCTGCTGCTTCATTGCTGGAGGCTTCTGGGAACCACAGTGCTGGCACAGCCTGGCCAAGATGGTGCCACTGCTGCCACTCTCCGCTCACCAGGTGAGATATGGGGAACTTTTTACAGTCCTTTGCTCTCTCTTCTGCCTCCAATTTCGCTGCATTTTGGCTATCATTGTTTTATTGAGTTTTGGCTGCTTTCTTTTCTTTCCTTGGCAAAAAGCAGTCAACCCTCTGTTGAGTTCCCAGTCTTGGAGCACCTGAAACACACTGTCTCCTTATATTTCACCATTTTTTCCAAGATTGTTTTATTTAAAAGGTGTATGAGCTTGTTGTTGAGGTTTGGGACAGGATAGAAGATAATTAGAAGGTTTGTTGAGTGTTTCTTACTCTGAAAAATGACAATTACTGATTTTTGTGTGCATGCTTTTCTCCATCTCTCTCTCTGTCTCTTTTTTTTTAATACTGGGGATTGGACACAGGCAGTTTACCTTTTATCTCCAAGCCATACCCCAGCCCTTTTTATTTTTTGTTTTGAAACAAGGTCTCTCTAGATTGCTGAGATTCTCACTACATTGCTGAGGGTATCATCAAACCTGCAATCCTCTTGTTTCAGCCTCCCAAGTACTGGGATTAGAGGCATGTGCCACCATGCCAGGCTCAATCTATGTTTTGGGCACTGTTGAGATGATATTAAACATAAAGCTCTATATCCTTCTTTTTTTAAATCTGATATTTGATTATAATTCATGCAGTTGAAATTCCCATAAACATCATGTTTAATAGCTGTTAAGCTGGCTCAGCTACTCTGTGATTGTGGAAAATATAGATTATTCATGATTTTTTGTTATGTTTGATGCTTTGACAAAGATATATGTGCAGGTCTCTTATTCTGATTTTGATATAATTTCATTATAATTGATTCATATAATTAGAGATACTAGGCCTAAAAGGAAGCATATTTCTAAATCCCTTGATATACCATGATGCTTCCCAGAAAATTGTAGCAACTTACACCCCTCCTCAAACCAATTGTTTTTCTCTCCAATGTCAGCATTCTCTTAGTGACATTATTTCACATCAAATTATTAATTAATTTAATTTAAACCAGTTTGTTATTTTTATTATTTTGCATATTAACTTGAACATTTGTTTCAAATTTTTATTGCATAATTGTAGTTCCTTCTCTATGGATTGCTCCTGTGTAACTTTTGCCATTTTTTGATTGTTTTGTAATTTTATTTTTTGTGAAGTAGAAATCTACTATATAATATGAAGACATTTTCAAGTTAAAAGGAAAAGGAAACTTTGTTTTACAATATGTAAGAGTTTACAGTATTCTTGACCATAGACCATAGTTTTTCATAGCAGTGAAATGGGGGTCTCTTCTCTTATAGGGTTCTTGTCCAGTGGATTTTAACAAATGAAGTCCAAGGATTAACGAAGGGTATAGAAATATGAAAGTTTAGGTCAAGGGAAGATAGAAGACAAAACAAAACAGTTCCTCCCTTATGGGGGAGGGGTCCCATAAAGAGAATAACCACCAAAGCTCTTGGGAGGTGGGCTTTTAAACCTTATTGAGGTTCCCCATCTGCTCTTTCATGATTGGTCAGAATTGGGTCTTGGGGAACCAATGTCTTTTGATGAATTTCAGTCTTTAATTTGAATAGTTATCTTGTGGGCTGGTGGGCCCTGATTTCCTGGGGCCACTGGTCTCTGACCTCCCTGCTCATCTTCCCCCACCTCACAGAAAGTGATACAGATGGCCTGTTTTAATCCTGTTCCTAGGTTCTCTGCCCTGCTTTAGCAGCAAGAAAATGGAAAGAAATCTTCATAGAATGATATCCAAATGCTCTTCTTGAAAGAATTTGTGACTTCTAGCCAAAGCTTTCCTTCAAACATGTGAAAATTAACATACCATCTGCTGTCATCCATAAATATACTTTTCAGCAATCATTTTCACTTGAAGACTATGCCATACTTGCAGAGCCAAATTTTCTTCATTTGTTCTGTTCTCCTTTCTTAGTAGGCCCAGAATGGACTGGATACTTTCCAAGACTCAAATTAAACATGATCTTACAGGATCTCAGTTCTTGGAAATTTTGTGAATGTGTATGTAACTATTGTGACAGGGCAAGAATTTAGTCTAGTTAGAGCATAAAATTCTCAATTAGGGTGTCCCTGGCATTCTTTTCTCAAGTTTTTTCAACATTTCCATAAATATATTGGAACTGAAACCTCTTACATTGCTCTTCCTGGGGCACCTTGCCTCTGTTCTTCTACAGTTGGACTTCTTCAACCTCTTTGGTTCTTATAAACAGAGCCCAAGCTTGCTTATTGAAAGTGTATTCTACCTTGAGCATGGCTAGTGGTATGTTGTGACTTTCTTGATACTTTCTTTTCCACATGTACCACTAGTTTTCTTCTTGTATTCTCCCCTACCTTTACCATTTGACTATACCAGTCTTCATTCCCTACTTTATCTCAATTCTTTTCCAAAAGATAAAGCCAAATAGCATCCAAAAGCTCCCATCCAAGAGTATTTTTCAAAGTGTGGGTTATGATTCATTAGTAAGTTGTGAAATCAATTTAGAAGGTTGCAGCCAGCACTTTAAAAGTGACATAAAATAGAATATATCTGAGTATCAGATATATTCCCATGTAGTAAGGCAGTTACTTTTAATGAAGCAAACATAGAACTGTACTGGGTCCTATCTACAAAGCATTTTATCCTGTGGGTCAAGGTAAAAAATGAGAAACACATCTGTAAAACACATTTTAGGATGCAAGACGTAGATTGAGAATCAGTTTAAGGGATGTGTAAGCCAGATACCTTCCCTGGGTGCCAATTGCTACATGAAAAACTTTTCACTGTCACAAAAATGTCACTAGGCTAAAAGCAGATGGAGAAAATTGCATTTACTAGACTATTATGTAGGGCAGTAGTACATATGATTAAGGTAGATGAATTAATAGATAAGGTTGTATTGCTTAGAGCAGGAGGCTAAGAGACTGAGTCCTGCAGCCAGTAATTCATTCTTCCATTTTATGCTTCCATATTCTCACATGGCTCAGTCTGCCCTCTCAATATATGTTAAACCAATATTTAAAGAAATTTAGTTTGGGTTTATTTATTTTTATTTGGTACACTGTAAATTTACATCATTTTGGGGTATATATTGACAGAAAAATACATGCACACAACTCTTGGTGACCTTCTCACCAGGTCCCTCCCTCCTCCATCTCCATCCTTGTACATGTCTTTGAGATTGGAATTGGTAATTTTGTATACATTCATAGCATTATTTCAACCATTACACTCTTTATGTCTTTATCCCCCTTCCTCTCATCCCTAAACCCCCTCAATCATTCTGCTGGAGTCTCTGCTCTTCTATCTGATGTTACCCTTGTTTCTGAATATTTCTCTAGCTTCCAGATATAAGATAAAGCATACATCTACTTAATTTCTGAGACTGTCTAGTCTCACTTAGTATTATAATCTTGAGTTCCATACATTTTCCTGCAAATGATATGGTTTTGTTCTTTATGACTGGGTAAAATTCCATTGTGTATATATACCAAAGTTTTGTGATCCATTCATCTGTTGGTGGACAGATTCCATAATATGGCTATTGTGCTTCTATGAACAGGGATATGCAAGTATCACTGTAATATTGTGATTTCTGTTCATTTGGAAAGATGCAAGGGATACTGAATTATTAGCCTGATGAGATTACTCATGTCTTGGCTCAAATCTGTGTAGACATTAAATTGAGAGAAAAAAATGTAGTTGAAAGAAATACACTAATTAGGAGAAAAAGAGCTAATAAAAGTGTTTCCCCAAATTTTAGTGTTTTAGCACAATAGAAAATTATTTCTTGTTCATGTAGTAATCTATTGTGGGCAAGTGAGTGAGTACCTTTCCTCCAAAAGGTGATTCAGGAACCCAGATTTCTTCCATGCTGTGACTCACATGACTTTCAGGGTCTCTTCTCCATTCAGCCCAAGATGGTAAGGGAGAGAATGAAGTCATACCCACTTAAAAAAGTTCTCATCTGGCAGTGGTACCCATAGTTTCTGTTCACATTCCATTGGTAAGAACTGATTACTTTGCCACACTTGGATCCAAAGAAGGGATGGGGAAATTAGTTCCTGACTGCCTCCCAGCAACACAACTACATGCTGATGAGTGGACGTGGATTTTTGGCGAATAGCTGATTGTTCCAGTCACAATAAGTTATAGTAGTCATCAAGGTGCCTCTAGAAATTTCCAGCACAGGTTTAGGGAACAAGTCACTCCTCTCTTATGATCCCCATCCTCTTTTACAGTGTAGCAGGGTTGACCATTGGTGCATCCACACTTTTTTGTGATCAAAATAGACCATTTCCTTTTCTATCTTATTAAGATAGTCATTTGGACATCTTCACATTTAGTTGTACATTACTTATAGTTTAAAATGAATGTAGTTGGCAAGCATGAAGTGTATTAAGTAGTAAATCCTAAATTGTAGTCAGCTATCTCATTTATTCAGCTGCTGGTTTTTCATTTGGTTGACCAGACAGAGCACTTTGCATTATATGATTTGTGATATCTGGATGCAGTAGAATGGTTTTAAGTTTTGATTAAACAGCAAGCTTGAAAAGGTCTAAATGGTAAGCCAGTAATATTGAAAACATTACAATCTGATTTAAACAATCATCTGAATGAATTGGATAAAAAACATTTACTTTGGAGAAGAAAGCACTTGTTTAGATATTGCTCTCATGATACGACTTTTATTTAAGTTTCTGAATATCACAGTTGTTTATAATTATGTATAACAATTGTTGGCAAATGTGTTATTGCTGTATTAAAATTCATCCCCCAACAGTGGTATGGTGCTATTACCTTGCTTTTCCTCTGATAACGGAACAAAAAATTGAAATTAAAATCCTCTAATAGCATTAGAATTTTCTTTGAAATATCTGTTAATATAGTAGCTATGGAAAATCATGTTGCCTCTATGAGAAATGCAATGTGTAAATATCTTTAAAATAATGAATATAGGAGATTTGTTGAATTGCTACTGACAAAATGACTTTGTTTCACTGAAATGATTCTAACACTTAATTTATATAATGAAGTACTTTCTATCCTTTCCTTTTGTTTCCTGCTATAGTTTAGTGAGCAGGTTAATTAAGTGCTAATATTAAATTTGCTTGAGTATACAAAAATCCCAACTACAGTGTTGATTAAATGGCAATCTAGATGGCTGGCCATGATGTTTAATTTGAGACATAGAAAATGGTAGTTTCTTTGTGTAACTTGAACAACTGACTGTTGATTTTTTCCTAACAAATGACTATCACAAAGAGGAAATAGCTACATGGGGAAATAGGATGTGCTTATTTCACAAATAACTGATAAATAACCATTATGAACTTAGCCATTATTTTACATCCATGTTTACAATGTTTGTTCCATTAAAATAACAGTTCTCTGAAACAATTCAGAAGAAAGGACCCTAGAAGCAAATCAATTAGTGAAATACTGAATCCTTTTACAAAGATAATCATAATGCATGTTAGCATTTTAAGCTATTTAAGAAATTCTTTATTTAGGAAGCCTATCTAACTTTTTAAACCCAGAGATCTTGATTTATTTTAATCAAATATTTTTGTTTAATAAATGTTAACCCTATTCTTGTATGTCTGCAAACCTTTCTTATAATAAAGAGGTGAAAAATAATGCTTATTGTGTGTGTGTGTGTGTGTGTGTGTGTGTGTGTGTGTGTGTGTGTTAGTAGGGATAGAATCCAGAGGCATTCTACCTTTGAGCTCTACTTCCAGCCCTTTATTTATTTTTGTTTTGGAGTAGGATCTCACTTGAAAACCTCACTAAGTTGCTGAGGTTGGTCATGAACCTTGAAACCTCCCATCTCAGCCTCCTAACTACTAGGGTTACAGGTTTTGCCATCATGCCCAGGATGCTAAATAGTTTTTAAAGAGCAGAAGTATTTTTGTTTTTAAAATTGAAGTTGAGATGTATATTGAAAATAATTCCTCACAAGTTTTCAAAGAAAAAAAAAGTGTCACAGGTATGTTCACTGCAGCACTATTTATAATTACCATATGGTGAAACAACCCACTTTCCCATCAACAAATGAATAGATAATGAAAATGTGGAAGGCTCATGTAATAGATTATTATGTGACCATAAAAAGGAATGGAATTCTGATATATGCTACAACATGAATTTTAAAAACATATCAAGTGAAAGAAGCCAATCACATAATGCCATCTAATATATTATTTCATTTATATTAAATGTCAAGAATAAGCTAATTTATTGAGACCAAGGTAGATTCATGGTTGCTTAGGACTAGTGAGATAGATAAGTAGACAAGCCGGGCATGGTGGCACACCTTGTAATCCCAGCATTTGGGAGGCTGAGACTGGAGGATCCGGGTTCGCGGCCAGCCTCAGCTACCTAGTGAGGCCCTCTGCAACTTAGTGAGACCCTGTTTCAAAATAAAGAATAAAAAATAGGGCTGGGGGTATAGCTCAGAGGAAGAATGCCCCTGAGTCCAATCCCCAGTACCACAAAAAAAAAGAGAGACAAGTAGGAGGATGATAGATTAAGGATGAAAAAAACATTGAATTCCACACTTAAATGGATGAATTGTATGGTATGTGAATTATATCTTAAAGATTTAAAAAATTATAATCACCACTTGATGAATACTTATATGTCCATAAGATCTTGTTCTTAAATATGAGGAACGTTTTTTAATCAGTGAAGTTATCCTAATACACCTGCTCACTATTCAGTGACTTTCAGTCTAAATCATCAACAGCAATATTATATACTTCATAATTGTTATATCATATGATAATTTTATAGGCTATATGTGGATAGATATTTGTTCATGTGTACGTATACATGTTTTCAAAATGACTTGGTTTGGAGTAACATGTAAAGGTATTTAAAATTGTATTACCAGTATACTTTCAAAAAATTCTAGTAGGGATGTAAGGTAGTACAAATATGATATCTCTTACGTTGGACAATTAAAATGAATTAATAGAAGAGTTTGTTGAAAATGTTTTTAAAATGCAGACAAATTTCATATTTGGGAAGTCTTTTATTTTGTTTCTGGTCTCGCTGGACCTTTAATCTCAGTTTTCATTGCTGGTTCCTTCTTTTGTAACATTGGAGTGCCCCAGGATTTAGTCCTTAGGACCACTTTCATTTCTATCTGCACTGGTTTCCTTGGTGATCTCATCCAATTTGACGGCTTTAAATACCATTATATTGAAGACTCTTCAGAATTCCAAACCTGTATGGCTGAATTTGCCTACTCATTATCTCCATTTGGATATGTAGTAGATATTACATACTTAACATGTCCCAAAATATACTGATCTGTCTTCTAAATCCACATCCATCTAATTTTCCCTCTAAATTAATGGTAATACATTTTCATGCTTCTCAGATTAAAATATTTGAGTCATCTTGATTGATTTTCTCTCATCCTTCAGTGATGTTGACCTCTTAAAGGAAATAACATTGACCATCCCTTATTTCTGGAATATATCCCCCTAGTATCTATATGACTTTTCCCCAACACTCTCCTTCAAGTCTTTGTTGATAAGTCACTTTCCTTCTTAGTGAGGATCACATCAACCATGCCACTTAAAATTGCAACTACTCAGCAACACTGATATCCTGTCTACTTTTTTCCATGCCACCAGCATATAACTTACTGTAAAATTTACTTACGTTAATGTTAAACTATTTCTCTCCACTAGAATATAAACTTTTCAAAGTTTTTTATTTTATTCTCTTTATATACCTAGCACATAGCATAATTCCAGCATTTAATAAATATTTGTTCAGTAAACAAATATCATGCAAGCAAATTGGTATTATTTTAATGACACTAAAAGCAGTTCTCCCACTTTGAAAGTGGCTGATGTGGATTTTCCAAAACAAGTAAAACACTTCTTTTTATAGGATGCATGGCATTTTTTCTGACTAGACAAATCTGAACAATTTATAATAAGCACCAAGCAGATGTTCTGTGTGTGTATGTGTGTGTTACTGGGGAATTGAACACAGGGACATTCTACCTCTACCTCTGTACTACATCCTTGCCATTTTATTTTTATTTGTAAACAGGGTCTTGCTAAGTTGCTGAGACTGGCCTCCAACCTGAGATCATCCTATCTCAGCCTCTCAAGTCTCTCAAGTACTGGGATTATATGTGTACACCACTGTGCCCAGCTTCAGTTGTTCTTTAACTACATGCCCTCTCTATGTACAGCCATCTCCAACTCAAATTAAGTGCCCAGTTGTAATATTTATCATTTACTCAAAATATTTTCAATTTGTATAACTTTCCAGAAAGAAAGCAAGGACTTTGGTTTCTAGATTTCTTTTTTTCTAATTAATTAATTTATTTTTAATTGGTGCATTATAATCATACATTTTTGTTAGGTACAAGCTGATAAAGGCATACATGCACACATTTCTCATTTAACCCTTCCCCAATTCCCGCCCTACTCCCTCTTCCTTTCTCCTTCTCAAGTTCAGATTAATGATTGACTTTGATATGCTCATGAAAGTACATCATGCTCATTATGGTGTACCCCCTCCACCCATCACCTTCTATTAAGTCATTCTTTGTTCACCCAAGGTTTCTCCTTCATCTGGAGTCCCTTTTATGTCCCATTTTCTCCCTAGCTTCCACATGTTAGGGAGAGCATACAGTTTTTTTACTTATGTGACTAACAAATCTCACTTAACATATTATTTTCCAGTTCCATCCATTTTTCCTGCAAATAACATGATTTTGTTCTTCTTTATGGCTGATTAAAATTCTATTGTGTACATATCCCATAGTTCTGTAATCTATATATCTGTTGATGGTCATCTTGGCTGGTGCCATAGTTTGGCAGTTGTAAATTGTGCAGCTATAAACATAGATACACATGCATCAGTCTAATAGTTTGGTTTCCATTCTTTTGGGTAGATACCCAGAAGTGGTATTGCTGGATCGTATGGTAGATTCATTTCCATTTGTCTGAGGATCCTCCATACTGTTTTCCAAAGTGGTTACACTAATTTGCAATCTCACCAGCAATGTATTAGGGTTCCCAACTTTTCCACACCCTCGCCAGCAATTGTTGTTTGTGGTCTTGATGATTGCCATTCTAATTGGGGTTAGGTAAAATCTCAACATAGTTTTGATTTGTATCTCTCTGATTACTAATAATGTGTAACATTTCCTTATACATTTATTAGCCATTTGTATTTCTTCTTTTGTGAAGTGTCTATTTAGATCTGTTTCCCATTTTTTGATTGGGTTATTTGTTTTCTTAGCTGTGAGTTTCTTGAGTTCTCTGTATATCCTAGATATTAGTCCTCTATCAGAAGAGTAGCTGGCAAAATTTTTCTCCCACTTTGTGGGCTCTCTGTTGAAGTTCTTGATAGTTTATTTGCTGCACAGAAGCTCTTCAGTTTAATGCAAGCTCTGCATTATTGGTCTTGTATTGCTCTTCCTTTGAGTTGCTTGTGCTTTTGGGGTCTTGTTGAGAAAGTTTTTACCTGTGCCTATGTGTTGAAGTGTTAGTCCTATGCCCTCTTCAAGTAGCTGCAAGGTCTCTGGCCTGACTTCCAGGTCCTTGATCCAACCTGAGTTGACTCTTGTGTAGGGTGAGAAAGTGGGGTTTATTTCCATTTTCCTGTGATCTTTTTTCCAGTGTATGTTTTTGGCTCCTTTGTCAAAAATCAGTTGACTGTAACCACATGGGTCTGTTTCTGAATCTTCTATTCTGCTCCATTGGTCTATGTGTCTGTTTTTGTGCCAATACCATGCTGTCTTCATTACTGTGGCTTTGTAGTAGAGTTTGAAGTCAGGTATTGTGATACCTCCTGCATGGTTCTTGTTGCTAAGAACTACTTTGGCTATTCTGGGCTTGTTGTTCCAAATGAATTTAAGGACTGATTTTTCTATGTCTGTGAGGAGTGACCTTGGTAATTTCATGGGTATTGCATTGAATCTGTAGATCACTTTTGGGACGAAGGCCATTTTGATGATATTTATTCTGCCTATGCAAGAGCATGGGAGATCTTTCCATCTTCTAAGTTCTTCATCAATTTCTTTTTTCAACTTTTGATAGTTGTCCTTATAGAGGTCTTTTACTTCCTTGGTTAGGTTTGTCCGTAAGTATTTTATTTTTTGAGGTGCTATTGTGAGTAGAATTGTTTTCTTTTTCAGTGCTTTTATGGTTGGCATACAGGAAAGCTTCTGATTTTTGAAGATTGATTTTGTATCCACACACTTTGCTGAATTTGTTGATCAGTTCTATAAGTTTTTTGGTTGACTTTGTTGGGTCTTCTAAGTATAGTATCATGTCATCTGCAAAAAGGGATAGTTTTAGTTCTTCTGTCCATATTTTTACCCCTTTGATTTCCTTCTCTTGCCTTATTGTTCTGGCTAAAATCTCAAGTACTATGTTGTACAGAAGAGGTGATAATGGACATCTTTGTCTTGTTCCTGTTTTAAATGGGAACTCTTGCAGTTTTTCTCATTTTAATATGATATTGGCTGTGGGCCTATTGATGTTGAGGTATGTTCCTTGTATTCTGATTCTCTGCAGTGCTTTTAGAATGAATGGGTGTTGGATCTTGTCAAATGCTTTCTCAGCATCAATTGAGATGATCATGTAATTTTTGTCTTTGAGTCTGTTTATGTGGTGAATTACATGGATTGTTTTTTGTATGTTGAACCAGCCTTGCATCCCTGGGATGAACCCAACTTGGTCATGTTGTATAATTTTCTTGATGTGGTTTTGAATGCACCTTGCTAGTATTTTTTAGCAGTTTTGCATCTAAGTTCATCAATGATGTAAGCCTATAGTTTTCTTTTCTTGAGCTATCTTTATTTGGCTTTGATATTAATGTGATGTTGGGTTCATAGAATGTGTTTGGGAGGGCCCATGTCTTTCTATTTCATGGAATAGTTTGAGGAGTATTGGGATTAACTCTTCTATAAATGTTTTATAAAATTCATTTGGGAAAACCATGTGGCCCTGGGCTTTTGTTTGGTGGTAAACTCTTTATTGCTGTTTCTATCTCTTTTATTGTTATTGGTTGATTTAAGTTTTCTATATCTTCTTGACTCACTTTAGGAAGGTTGAATGAATGTATCTAAAAAATTGTCAATTTCTTGTATGTTTTCCATTTTGTTGGAGTATAGTTTTAGGGTTTGGCAGTCTTTTCTGTTGGTTCACCTCCCTGGTCTAATCTCTGCAGTGGGGGTTTAGAGGTTTCTTCTTGTATATATAAGGACAGGTTGTGTTCAGTGGTGAAGGTTGGGTGAGAAGTCATAGTGATGAATGCAAGGATAAAGTAAGGTAGAGAGTATGGTCCAGTGGAAGAAGAGGTTTTGATATATGGTAAAAATTAGTGATAGTGGATATGATGGGGGTTTCTGTTAGTCAATATAGAGTTTTTAGTTGTAGTGGTATGAAATGGTCTTGATGTGAGAAAGGAAAACAGGAAAAAGAAAAAGTGCTGAAGAGAAGAATATAGATGGGAGAGAGGGAGGGAAGCTTGTAAAAGGGATAAGAAAGAGAATCAACAAACTGAGCAAAAGCTAACAAAGCAACCAATCCTCCAAACAAACATAGATAAATCAAAGCAATGCAAAACAAAAACCCAAAAAACAAACAACAACAAAAAACAAAATAAAAAAACTCTGCAGGGTTGTAAGAATAGACTTGATTTGGCCTCTGCAGACCTTTTTGGTAGATCCCTCTAGCTGGCAAAATGATCGCTGGCCACTGCCGCACATGCGCCAGCTCCTTTGTTC
This sequence comes from Graphiurus murinus, assembly GCA_004027655.1. Lineage (NCBI taxonomy): Eukaryota > Metazoa > Chordata > Mammalia > Rodentia > Gliridae > Graphiurus > Graphiurus murinus. The sequence goes on along the minus strand of PVLC010000341.1, from coordinate 167,527 downwards.
TCTCTGGTCTGCTTTCTGGGTTCTGATCGGCTGTTTTTTTTTTTGCTTTGTTCATTTTTTTTTTTGCTGCTTTGCTTGTCTTCCCCTCTGTCAAGAAGCTGCTATTGTGGCAGTTTTGATTCAAGCTCTGCAGTGCAGTTGATGGGTGCTCCAGCTCTGGAGGGAGAGGTGAGCTGGGGTGGCCCCGCACGAGCTTAAGCTGGTTGTACCACGTGTTCCAGTCACTGTCGAAGGTGCTACGATATGCTGCCTGGTTAGGATGTGGAATTCTGGAGTCGCTTACTCCATGTGCGAGTGCTGGGAATGCAGAAGGTCCTTAGGTATCTTGGTGTTAGTAGACCTCACGCAGGGCAGCTGGCTCAATGGTGGCCACCACTCCGCATCGTGGCACTGCTGCCATGCAGATGGGCTCCTTTGCTCTCCCTGGTCAGCTTTCTGGGTTCTGTTCAGCTGTACTTCATTTTTTGTAGCTTTGTTCACTTTTTTGTTGCTTTTTTTTCTTCCGTCAAGAAGCTGCTTTTATGGCAGATTTGAATCAAGCTCACAGCATCTGATGAGGGGTGTTTCACTCCGACACCATCTTCCCAGAAGTATCCTGGTTTCTAGATTTCTAATCCTGTTTTTTTTCTTTTCTAAACATCTCCCATATACAGCTTAATGAGTAACATCAAGAACATTTGCTGTGAAACCTTCTATCATCATAACATTTAATTATCACTCATATTTCACTTTGAGTTAGTTTTTTAAAAATTCTCATGACTTGTTCTCTTATGACTGTTAGCTTGTCTCAAGAAGTAGATGGTTTACAAGCTAGTTAAAAAAGTAAAATCATATATGTGCATAATAAGCAGAAATTAATCTTGGTATGAGAACTTTCATTTCAGAATTTGAGAATTAAATGACTCATATTTAAGTTGTCAACCTTGGAATCTCATTAGTCTAAATTTTACCTTTAATTTATGAAGGCAGTGCTTCCTCTTTAGAACAGATACATTAGTCTATAAGTTATGTGATGTCTAATAGGGAACACTAGTTTAGGATTCTTTTTCCTAGGTCTTATTTCTAGCTATTTCATTAACTTAGTATGTGATCTGTGATTAATTATTTAATTTCTGTGCCTTGACGTTGATTCTTTTTTAAAAATTAAGAGTACATATTCTTCTTCTGCATATTAACATTTGGTAATGTCTTTTTTTTTTTTTTTTTTTGGCGGTACTGGGGATTGAACTCAGGGACATTCTACCTCCGAGCTACACCCCCAGCCCTATTTTTTATTCTTTATTTTGAAACCGAGTCTCACTAAGTTGAGGAGTGCCCCACTAGGTAGCTGAGGCTGGCCGCGAACCTGGATCCTCTGGTTTTAGCCTCCCGAATGCTGGGATTACAAGCGTGCGCCACCACGCCCGGCTTGGTAATGTCTTGAAAAAGACCAGTTAGCAAGTTCAGTGACTATGGTCCTATTGCAGTATTTGTTTTTAATGCACCTTGTCCTCATTTAATTTACTATTAGTCATAGGTGAATAGTAATGTGTTTCACACCACATACAGGCTTTCTTTTAAAACTTCAAATGACTTGTTTTCTCTTTTTTTGCTTTACTTTGGAATCAGATGGTTAATTTTTTTTCTTTTTTAGTATCATGAGTAGTCCCATTATTCTAGGTTTAACTTGAGAAGGAGGGAGGGCAAGGGAGTGGCGCCGGAATTGGGGAAGGGTTAAATGAGAAACGTGTGCATATATGCCTTTACCAGCTTGTACCTAACAAAAATGTATGATTACAATGCACCAATTAAAAAAACTAAAAAACAATGTGTAAATATGACTTCATAATAAGATGCATGCTGATTCAGTACTTTTAACTAAATTTGAAAGGACAATATATGATTGCGTAGCATTTGCTGCAATTCCAGATCTGGGTTAGAAGACACCTATTTATGAAAATAACTGAGATCAATATCATAAGGGAAATAAATGGGTGAGGAAAGAACTAAACCAAATAGTCAAGGAATGTAAGACCTAACATTTTGAGATTGTTTTTGTCTCTTTATTTTTAAAAAGAAAGTGCAACTCCCTTAAAATGAATATAATAATTGATATTCAACTTTTGAGTTGTAGTTACCAAAAATAGCAAATGTTTGACTCCTATTGAAGAATTATAAATAAAACTATTTTTTGTGTGTGTATGTGTGGTACTGGGGATTGAACTCGGGGGCATTCCACCTCCAAGCTATATCCCCAGCCCTATTTTTTATTCTTTATTTATATCACATACCTGATTATAGTAATCACTCAATAGATAGTTATTTCTAGTACAATCTATGTGTCAGTCTCTATATGTTGGTTATACAAAGATAGCAAAGACATTATCTGATATTTAACTTTAAGTAAACTAGGAGAATCGATTATGTATTGATACATGGTTGTAAAGCAGCTGGCTTGACAAAATATTCCAGTCAGCCAAATCACTTAGTTGTCTATATTGCACATATTATAGAAAAAGTACCATTCAAAAGATGCCAAATGAGCTCTGTATATGTGAATGTTCAAGAATATCTGAATTTTCTGGCCTAGACCATGAAAGTCCTAATTACGTGTATGTTAGATATGGTTTTGTAGTATAACACACCCTACTTATAAAAATATATTTTGAATAAATGCCTTATATCTTTAACATCTTTAGAGTAAAATCATCATTTTGAAATAGCAAATTTTACTTTGTTCTAAAATGCCTCACTTTAAAAAAACTGACATTCTGAAAAACAGGTATGTATTTTGAAGCTCAGAAGTGTCATATGAAACACCTGTATGAGTCTAAAAAGGAATGTCTTAAGCATTTAGAGTTTTATTGATTAATCCCTGTATATTACTGTATAGTTGAGAGATAGCTCTTTAGAATGCAGTTGAGTATATAATAAATCATAAAAATACAATATGATTTATTTTATACAAAGAGTACATTTACTTTAACAAAAGAAATATCAACAAACACAACAATGTTGGTATTATATTGATGGGGAATTAGATATTAACTTCTCAGAAGCAAGGAACTTTTCGGTTACACCATAGGTCCCCATAAGTTAAAGGTTATACCTATATAGTACATTAGATAATAGATTAACTAAAGATAGTTGTTTTCCACATCATCTACTCCCCTTCTGCATTCATCAGCTAATAGAGCTACATGATTACTATTAGAAGAATATCAAGTCCTTCTTATACCCAACCTACAAAGTTCAGTTTTTCATTTAGTTAAACATTCAGAAAGAGCTGTCAATTAAATGAAGGCATATGAAATTCTGATCAGAGCTCAAAACTGTGAGCTTCAAGTCTCCACAATTTCCTTCTGAATCAGAAGATTCATTTTTTGTTTAGTTGTGTAACACTTAAGTGTTGACTTTATTTTGATCTGTTCCTTAGCAATTCATCATTCCTGGATAGAGTATTAAGTAATTTATAAGAAATGCATCCAGCCCTTTTGGTTGGCTTGTAAAGGATTTTTTACATCAATTGCAAAGTAAAAGTTAAAGTGTTCTACAACTCCAACATCACAGAAGTAGGTGCATATCTTCCATGGCTTCCACAGGATCACTTTTCATTATTTACACTGCATGTCTGAATTGCAGAAGTCTTAGTCCTTTTCTTCAAGGATTTAACAGACTAATTGAAAACATTAACAAATGAAAAGTGTTTATATACAGTGTGGTAAGTGCTCTAATAGAAGCACAGACAGGTGCTGCGGAAATCCAGAGGAAGGGCAGATAACCAAAGTAGGAAAGCCTTTTTAAATTGATACACATACGTACATTTGGATAGATAAGTACTGAAATGCACATATCATGTACTATATAACAGTATCTATGTTTCAAAGTCATATTTTGTCATTCTCTCCACTGAATAAAGTGTTTCCTAAATATTTTAGTTGAAAGAGTTATGTGATTGTCTTGTTTCTTCTGTGCCCAGGCTCAGAAGATTGAGAAACTTTATTTGGTTTCTCTGTCAAATTACCCTGAATCCAAGCTAATTGGCCTAGCATAAGTGTAATAATGAATCAAGAAAATAGGGTTAGGTTTCTAGATAGCAGAGTTACCCATTATTATGAGTATAAATATTATTTTTATCCCATAAACTGCAACTACAATATGATATTCATTATGTACCTTATATTGTTGATGGTATGAATCACAAGTTCAATCATCTCAGATAACAACCAAGCATGCCATCCTGTACATTAGTACTTCTAATACATGTTTTTGTAGCAAACCTTATAATCTTTTCTTTTCTCCTCTTCATTTCTCTTCTTTGTACTTTATTTGGGATGACTCTTCTTTTTAGACAGTGAATTGAACAGCAGTAAGGAGGACAGGAGTTTGGCCATGTGTCAAACTGACAAAATTAGGCTATGGAAATCAAAAGGTGTCCAGGGACAGAAGACAAAGTTGAGGGGATATTCTTTCTCTCTTTCTTGGGCCAATAGGTCTAACTGAATTAATTCAGCTGACCACCTATTTTAAAAAAATGTCATGTGTGTAAAATGAATTCAAAGAAAAATTGTGTTACCTTCAAAGAATTCCACAGATAGACATATGTTTCACATAGCAGACACTGACTCTAGAGAAAATGGAAACCATAGTGATTTTTAATCATTAATTTTAATATATGCCTTTGAGTCACAAATAAGCAACATGGGGAAGTAATTTTTCCCTTCTTTCCATCATTACCCACAGAACCATATATATTTTGCAGTATAGAATGAATTCATCAGTACATATTTCTTGAAGGTCTGTTAGATGTTATGTGCTAGAAATATAGACAGGCCTCACTCCTGTCCTAATGGAGCTTCCACATATTGTAAAAATAGTTACAGGTTTGATGACTGCTAAGAAGAAAATGCTACAAGGTTTGGCGAGTATTGAGTGGGGATAATCTCAGCTAGGAGCAGATAGATATGGCCGCAGTCTCACACTGTGGCTTAAAGATGCAAGGGAAGGGAGGAAAATAGCCAGCCTCTATTCTTTGTAATTACCATTATAACTGAAATATGCCTCAAAGTCACTGGAACGCTTTGTCCAGAGGGTATGGGCAGAGAATATTCTCTAGCCAGTTCATATGCTTTATATACAGTTATTTCCTTTCTAAACTGGAGTGTTTGCTGCTCTTTACACTCCACTCAAGATAATGGAAAATCATTTTACCTTAGTGCTGAACTCCCCATTACATATTTGTCTGTAACTTTCTGGAAGTGTTAACCCTTACCTATCACTTGGAAAGTCTTTTAGGTATGTTCTCAAGAATTCCATGGCATTCTCTGACCCAGCACAATGTATTTGCCTTTCTTCACTGTAGTTTCAGAATCCTGTCCATCAGCAAGAAACATAAGGAGTTAAATCTGGTTTCAGCTCCATCTGTAGTTCATTCATTGAAAGTCTCCTGTGCCAAAGGGTACTGTGTCAGTAGCAGTTAGTTTTCCCTATTAGTGAAAAGCACCAAAGAGCAAGAAAGTAATTTATAAAAGGGATTCTGTGAAATACAACAGTATTTGTCTTGAAAATTATTCAGAATTATGCAGAGTTGCTTTCTGGAGTGAAAGGAAGTGTATAATAAAGAGTTGGGGGCCAGGACCAAATAATGTGTCCACAAATGAAGATATCACTAACAACCTTACTAGCATGCATGGATAGCATGAAAAGGAAGAGGGGCGAGGGGTAGCAGGATAGGGAGCCGAGGTAAGCATACCAAGAGATATTTTTTTGTTTTAGTTTTAGTTTTTTTGCGATACTGGGGATTAAACCCAGGGGCATTCTACCTCTTACCTACACCCCCAGCCCTTTCTTTTTCAGTACTGGGGATGGAACTCAGGGGCATTCTACCTCCTAGCTATACCCCCAGCCCTGTTTTTTTATTCTTTATTTTGAACAGGGTCTCACTAAGTTGCAGAGGACCTCACTAAGCAGCTGAGGCTGGCTGCGAACCGGGATCCTCCTGTCTCAGCCTCCCAAAAACTGGGATTACAAGCATGCGCCACCATGCCCAGCTACCAAGAGATGTTGTGTGCATATATGAATGTATCACTTTGAATCTTATGGCAATATATGATCATATCACACCAGTAATATTCTAAAAATAGAATTGGCTATCAGTACTTATATTTTTCTTTGATCCACCAGTGTTCCATAGAAAGTGTGATAAATTGTGTTTCAGAATATATTTTTAAAAGGCTGAAGGAATACCTTGTTCCAAGTAAAGGGCATAAGGAGGGAGTACAAATAGTACCTCCACCCTGACTTACGATGGTTCAGTTTACAATGATTGAGCTTTACAATGGTATAAAAGAGATACATATTCAGAAAAAACAATACCATAAATTTTAAATATTGATCCTTTCCCCAGTGAGCGATACATGACAGAACCATCTCTCATGATGTTGAGCAGCAGTAGCCAGGAGCAGTTCCCATTTAGTCTCACAAGCACAAGAGGAAACAATCCATATTCTATAGTATACTATGTTGCTAAACTAGGAGTTCCATGGGTCAGGTGTATTACGTACATTTTCAACTTAGGGTATTTTCAATGTATGATGGCTTTATCAAAATGTGACCCCACCATAAAGTTGAGGAGCATCTTTACTCTCAATCCTGGCTGCTTTGGTAGGTAAAAGGTACCTCTGGAATATGCTGAATGCTGGAGGGTGATTGGACTCTGGGTAACTCATTTCTATTCTTTAGGCCTCAATTTCACCATCTATAAAAATGAGAGTGTTCAGCCGGGCGTGGTGGTGCATGCTTGTAATCCCAGCATTTAGGAGGCTGAGACCGGAGGATCTGGGTTCGCGGCCAGCATCAGCTACCTAGTGAGGCCCTCTGCAACTTAATGAGACTCAGTTCCAAAATAAAGAATTAAAAAATAGGGCCGGGCTGTAGCTCAGAGGTAGAATGCCCCCAGGTTCCATCCCCAGTACCATAAAAGAAAAATGAGTGTTCAACTATAATTCTGACTTTATTCATCACTTTTGGTATCTATGGAGGCACAATTAGGAAGAATTATACTAGCCAATGATTTGTTACTTACATACATACACTCTGCCCCTTGTTTTCAACTAGAACAGCTCTGCATTTCTCTACTTTCATGTATTCATCTTCACATGATTCAATTTGACCAAAGAGATTCATATCTTTAAAATAATGTAAACCGTTGTATTAGGTGACTTTTAAGAAGTATGATTCTTCAGATTTTACTTCAGGTATCCTCATCTAAGGGGTTCTCATGCTGCTGGATAATTCAGAAAATAAGCTGATGTGGGAGGAGGTGGTTCAGTCAGAAGTTGCTTTTAAAAATCCCAGAAGCTCTGAAGGGGTATCATTTTCCCTTTCTGTACATATATTTGCTGCTGCTGAGTTAAGATATGATGCAATTGAAAAGTGGACTGTCCGACTAGGTGTACTTAGAGGGATTTCCCTTGAGCAAAGTGGGGAATTAATAGTCTAAGCCTGGAAAGGTGTATGTTAATGAGAAGAGGATGTGGGGATGTCAGTCACTGGTGCCTTATAATTTTGCACTGAGCTAAGAAAGGCCTAAGGCCAGGAATTCTTCTGAATGTGAAGTCTTGGGCCTAAGGGAGAAGGGAACCTTGGAAAGCTTTGAATTTATAAGGGAATTTTCCTTTGTCTTTGGATGGCACCAGAGCAGAGAGACCCATTCAAAAGAAATACCAAGACAGTATGGCACCTGGTAGACAGAAACCTGAGATGTGACCTAGGATGTGGAAGAAGGGAAGCACAAACTCCTTCTAGTAAACCCATCACACCTAAGGAAAAATTATGGATTATCACCTGAAGAGATTTCTGAGGGGCTTCAAGGCCCAGGAAGATATCCCACTTGGTTTTATTTGGAATTTTTTCCAAACAGAAACTTAAGATTTGGGAAGTTGAGTTTATAGCATTTTCATTATTGCAAGTTTTATCATTTATTTTCCCTTTCATTTTGCTGAAAAGTCCTCAGTTATGTTTCAAAAGAAATGCATTTCTTTAGGAATATCCTTGGTAGTACTTGCATTGTGCGCATGTGACATATGTAGTTGCTCGGTCTAATGCTCTGCTGCTGCCACTGCCTTGAAAGTCTTAATAACTTTTGAACAAGGGATTGTGTCTTTTCATTTTTCAGCAGGCTCTACAAATTATATAACCAGTCCCAGTCCTTGTAATAATTTTATCCTGATTTTGTAGGTGATATAGTTCATGGACATATCAGAAAAACAGTTGTGTAATTCTTCCTAGGTCCCAGACACCCAAAGTTTGTCATTGAGCCTGAAACCAGGTTGAGCTAACTAGAAATTGAGATTGTCCTGTTTCTTGGGATTGAGGATGCAGTGTTTAGCTCCCTAGGGCCAAGGTATAGTGATTTCTGGGTTGCTGCTTAGGTAATTTATGTGTGTCTTATTTGAATTATTTTTAAGGTGGTTCATATGAGCTCTTTTGTAAACTTGGCCACAGAGGCAGGACAAATAGAGTGCTGGATTGGGAGGATTTACTGCTGCCACCAGATCAGAAAAGAGGACCTTGGTAGCAGCTTTCCACCGCTCAGGAATGCTATATACAGTCCAGGTTGGTAAGTGAATGCTGGCACATACCTTGAGCTCTCCCTTAGGATAGGTGTTGAGGCATTATCGAGATTATTTATTGTTACTGTTCACAGCATTCTCATCAAGCCCTCAGGATGAGGCCTAATGTGATGGTTAACATTACACTGCTGTGGGCATCAGAGTGAAGAAATCTATCTTGGGCTTGTAACCTAGAGGTAAACATTAAGCTAACAGGCATGACAGATTAAACGCCCATTTAACCTGTAGATAAGGATACCAATAGAGTTGTTAGTTATTGAAACACCTTCCATAGGGTGCATACTTCGAAGGAATTACCACGAGAAATGTTGAGTCTCCTTTCTTCTCATGGGGTCTTTTTGGATTGAGCAACAGAGAAATGATAGATATATGGAGCCATTCTAGCTGAGGGAAATTTTAAGACAAATTAGCTTGCTAGTCAATAGTCAGGGCTTTGCTGGTACCTCTTCTGACAAAATAAAGAATCCTCTCTTACTTACTGGTCTATTTTTGCAATATTTCCAAAGAAAGTTTGTATGCTCCAACTTCTCTCCTGCTAGGGAAAAAGCCCTACAATAAGTATGTCGGATTGACAAAACCTTGTGTGTTAACCATTGTTATTTACATCTTACTGACCCATCTGGAAATGGGCTATCATGTGCCTTTGTGTTTCTAATTCTTATCCTAACACAGATTCAGGGTGCTCAGGGACTTTTAGTGGTTCCTTAGAGTTTCTGAAATCAATCTTGCTCTGCGATGGGGGCATCCACTTCTCAGTCTCTCTTCTGCAGTCATTTAGTGTTATCAATTTGCACTGGAAAAAATGATAGTTGGAATACTTTTTTGGAATAGACTCTTTCTTAAAGGGCTACCAGGAAGATCGACCCCCTTTTCCAGGATAATGTGGGCTTGTTTGACTTAGTGCCCAATTACTGAAATTTTCTTTGACATTTGAGTATACCAACTAGGGATTATGCCTCCCATGAACATTGCTGACCTCATGTGTGGGTGCAGCTGAGACTATCTACAACAAAGGGCACTACTCATATGTTTGAGATTTTATTCACTCTGGCTTGCTAAATTTTTGGGAAAGCCTATATTATGCCTGTCCTTTGCTTGTGTTTTTCTCTATGACCAGAAGGCTTCCCTCTATCCTCACTCTTTTCCCAAACCCTACATTCATGACTCCGTCAAAACCCACCATCCTGTCCTTGAAATTCATATTATACTTAAGCTCTATACCATGATATTTTACATTTAATTTTTCTGTACCTTAAATTTCCTCTTTTTGTTATTAAGTCTCTTTAGCTATATAGTTTTTTTTTTTTTTTTTGCGGTACTGGGGATTGAACTCAGAAGTGTTCTACCTTCGAGCTACACCCCCAGCCCTATTTTTTACTCTTTATTTCGAAAACAGGTCTCACTAAGTTGCGGAATGCCTCACTAGGTAGCTGAGGCTGGCCGCGAACCCGGATTCTCCGGTCTCAGCCTCCCGAATGTTGGGATTACAAGCTTACAAGCGTGCGCCACCACGCCCGGCTTAGCTATACAGTTTCTATAGGAGGTACACTTATTTTTTTTATTCACCAGAGTACCTGTACCACTTAATAAATACACAGTTGGTTATTAAGGTAGTAGAAAGGTTTAGTTCCTGATGGACTTGTTGATAATGTAAATGTTATTTGAGAAGAGCAGTTGTTTAGACCTTCACACAAAGTAGCTTATTAGGTTAACACCTAATACAAGGCTAGGGTAGTCTATTGGAGAACAAGAGGAAAGGAAATGCATCAACAATGTTATTTAGAATAATCATCCACAAATGATTATTTTTTTCCAGTGGTACTGGGGATTGAACCCAGGGTCATCCTGCTTCCAAGCTACACCCTAGCCCTTTTTTATGTTTTTATTTTGAAACAAGGGTATTTCTAGGTTGCTAAGAGTCTTGCCACATTGCTGAGGCTGTCCACATACTTGTGGTCCTTCTGTCTCAGCCTCCCAAGTACTGAGATTATAGTTGTGGGCCATCATGCCCAGTTTTCATTAAGATGAAGGAAAAGGCAGATATAGAGAGGTTAACTGATCTACCAAGGATTATACACCTAGTATATGACAGACAGAACCAAAACTTGAACTCAAATCCTCTGATTAAATGATATACTCTTTCCTACTGTGAAACATGGTATCCTGGCAACCTTGGGTGGGTAGATGTGGGTCATTCACTTTTGGGGGGCTTTCTTAAAATGAATATATTCTCAGGAGAATATGGTAAAGAACTGGAGGAAATAGCTATCCATTTGCTTAGAAATTCAAGTGCTGGCTAGTTGCCATATGTGAATCCAAACTGTAATGATAATATCTCCTTATCTTCTCTCATTCCTCTTACAACTTCTCCTCTCCCCCATTTCACTCCTACTCTTCACATTCCACCTTCCCCTCCTCCCTCCAAGGATCTAATTACAGTTTTGCAAGAAAAATTACAGACTACATACTGCTATATCCACACCTGGAATTTACATTGGTTTTATGGAATCGAGCTTTGAATGCCACTTTGCATTACATTCCCATAGCAACACTAAATAGTAGAATGGGAGAAAGAAAAAGAAATCTGAGAGCCCAGCAACTGCAGCTTTTGAACTTCTGCATTTATGACTTGGTTCTCTAAAAGTCGCCCGGTTTTTTAACTTTGTTTTACAAAAGGAGGCATGGGTTAGAATGATATCACTTCATATTTTGACTCACTTGTATTTGAAAAATCATTGAACGGCTCTTGGTCTATAGTAACAGAAAATAAAATTATTTTTTGATGAGAGACAAAGGAGAGAGTGGGAATTTTTAAAAACATCCTGAGAGTTCTAGTCTCTTTGACCTGTAGTAAAAAACCACAGCAATCTGGAAGTCTCTCACCCATCCTTCCACCTACAATGACCCTCCACTTGCAGATCTGTAGGCTCAGAAGAAAGGAGAAAAGCACTTCAGAGGTCAAACTGCTGCCTTGAGTCAGATCACGTTCGTGCATTTAAGTTGACCTTCTGGATCCTGAGCCCTTCACTGATTTTTTATATTGTGTTTGACCGAAGATCTAAATTTGCCTTTCAGATTTGTCTGAGTTGCTGGATCTGATCCTGCATCCCCAGCCACCCTATGAGATGGTATTTGTTTTGCTGCCAGCCATGTCCTGTTGCCAGAGACTGGTACTGTTAGCATAACTTAACTCCTCATACCATGGGTAATATTTTTTCAGGGCTTCTCTTTGTCTCAGCTCAATTGTCAAAGTTTTTCCCTGACCAATTTATGTAAAATAGACCCCCTCCCTTATCTTTGCAAGAACTCTCAATCCCATTATTTTATTTTTCCATGGAACACATCATTAATAGATTACCTAATGTGTTTACTTGTTTATTGTCGGATCTCCTCCTTACTGGAACATAGGAGTAGTAACCTTGTCAGCCTTATATTCAGCACTTTATCTACAGTTTGCAGCATGGAGCCTGGCCAAGAAAAGGTGCTAAATAAATATTTGCTGGAAAAGTGAATGAATGAATTCAGCAAGTGCTTATTGAACATCTATAATTAGCTTAACACATGGTTAGTCATTTTCAAAAATAAATACTATTGGCCTTTTAGAGAGTTGACCCACAGAGTTACCAGACTTGAAATGTAAATATATACTATGTTCTTGTTATTGCCTGAGTCTGTGGCCCTCATAATAGCAGCAGATCAAGAACTATTTCATATATTCATAGGCCAAGATATTTCCAAAGTACTCATCAGAGCTGGAGGGTTTAGTGAGGCTTGCTTCAGGTATGGTTCTAATTCACTATTGGACAATTAAACTTGAGAAATATTGGCATGAGGGACTGGAGATAAAAAAAAAATCAGTGGTAGAGTACTTGCCTAGCATGTACAAGACCCTGAGTTCAATCCCCAGTACTGCAAAAAAAAAAAAAAAAAAGAAAGAAAGAAAGAAAGAAAAAGAAACAGAGAAACAGTCAAAATTTACACAGTGAAGTTTTATTGAGCCATAAAGAAGAACAAAATGCTGTCATTGGCAGGAAAATAGCTGGAACTGGAGAATATTGTGTTAAACAAAATAAGCCAAGCTCAGAAAGTCAAGGGTCATATGTTTTCTCTCACATGTGAAGCTAGGGAGGATAAAGGAAAGGGAGAGGTATATCATGAAAAAAGGAGACAATAGAGTAGAGGATGTGGATGGGGGAGGCAGAAGAGGAGAGGAGAGAAAGAGGTACTGGATAATGAAGACCAAATTATGTATGTTCATGTACAAATATGTAGCAGTGAATCCCATTATTATATGTAACCATAACGTACCAAACAAAAAGGGAAAAAATAATGGAAAAGACAAAAAGTATTGGCTTAGTTAAGTCTGTCTCCCACTGTGACAGCCAAGATTTCTACCATGCATACTATTAATACTGTCATGTTAAGTCTACCTTTTAATGGTGACTAATGCATTTTGTTAATTTCCTAGAGCTTTTTTGCCTTCTTTTTTATAAGAAACAATGAAAGTTTTAAAGAGGAGTACTCACTGGCAAGAGAAAAAAGTGATTTGCCCAAATTCAGAGAGTAGGAAACTAAATCAGCAGTTGTTACCAATGACAACCACCACAAAGGCCATTTAGTACATAGCCTACTCTAGGACATGTGTGATGCTCAATGCTTTATATGCATTTACTCTAAGAGGAAAGGACATTTTATGGTTGAGGCTTTGAGACCATCATTTCTAAATGTCATTAGGCATTATCTTTCCTCAATAAGATAGTTCAACATTCCAATTTAGGGACCGTGGAAGGTACCATTTTAAAGATGTTTGCTGCGTTCTTGCAAATTGCTTTGTCCAAAATTCTGGGGTGATTCTATAATCTCTGTCTCTTAGATTTGCAATTCATTCACTTTCTCTGGACCTCTGCTTTCCCTATTTAGACAATGAGGTTATCTGCTTAATACGGGTAGTAGATAGCTATTATCTTATTTTCTGTATCTAGTTAATAGTTCATAAAATGCTAGGAATTATTTTGGTCATTATTAATGTTGCTCATTATTGCCTTTGTTTCTTCAACCCTGAAAAGTGCTAACAGTAATCAGTTTGTCTCATTATATATCTGTCTGCTGGAGTTAAAAAGAATCACAAATCTTGGCATCTCTGTGACCAAATATCAAATAGCTTTCTGTATCTGATATCATTTTAGCCATGGTCTTTCGAATGCAAGATCCAAATTTGACCAAGCTGTGATAGTGTTTTCCAGGTTTTAATAGGTGTTCATTGAGCTTTTAAAAGTTTGAAAAATACATTATATTCATGTTATTTTGCTTGTGAAAAATTAGAATAATCTTAAGGTTTAACACTTATATTTGCTCTTCTAACCAAGAGGTTTCACCATAAATCTAATTATTCATATGTAATTGTATCTCACACAGTAATGATATATGCATAATGAGAAATTGTTTCCTTCAGGAATTTTGAGCATGTCCTGCACAAATGAGGAAAACATTCTGACATCTAGGTGTTTCTTATGGACAATAATGGGGTCAATGCCCTCACCTGCCATCCCATATTAAAAATCATCCCTGAATCTTGTTGTGCCCTTAGGGCTAGTAAATAGATTCCATGCTCCTGGACCCAAATAACATATCAGCAGTGGCCTTTGCCTTCCTTGGGCCAGTCAGTATATGTCCTGAAATAGATGACAATTTTAAGTTTGGAGTTCAAATTGGGTCAGAGAAGAAACAAAGTGCCGCTGCTTGCATGCTCTCTCTCTCTCTCTCTCCCCCCTCTCTCCATTTCCCCCCTCCCCCTCCCTCTCTCTCTCCCTTCCTCTCTCCCCCTTTCCCTCCCTCTCTCTCCCTCCCCCTCTCTCTCTCCCTCCCTCCTCCCCCTCCCTTCCTCCCTCCTCTTCCATGCTTCCTCTACCTTCATTATGTTTTTTACAAGTTTCTTTTAATCCTACTTTAAGATATTCATTATATGAGACTAAAAATAAACACAGTATCTTTGCAAATAACAAAACATAAGGCTAAGTATCTGTCAAGTATCTAAGATTCATTATCCACATATGCCATAATAATGATAGGGTGTATGTATATCAAATTATGCAATCAGATAATAGTCTTTATAGATCTATAATAGATTCACAGGTATATGTGATGACCTGTGAGATCTAATAGTGAACACATATTACTCACAATTCACTGATCAATCTAGAATGAACTTGAAAATTGCCCAATAACTGCTTTTCAGAATGACTATCCATATTCATTCATTTTAATCAATTTTTAAGCAAAAGTTTTAGAGAAAACAGAAGTCTGCCCTTGTGCATGTATGGAGTTCATATCTGCAATGTTTGTATGGTTCTGGAGACTTTGAGGAGAGAGATTAACTTAAAGCACTTCCAGATTGGTTTTACTACTGGGCCTAGAGAGTATTATTTTAACCCAGGTCTTGAAGGATTCCCCCACATAACCTCCCTGAATATAAACTCAAAATTCAAAGTCATAAATCCATATTGAAAAAATACTTGAGTGCAAGTCAGCAAAAATAGCAGAATTAAAACCTTTAATAACTTCTGATATTACCTGAGTGCAGTGGTATGCACTTATAATTCCAGTTATGGGAGAGGTGGGAGGTTGAAGCAGGAGGTTTGGAAGTTTAAGGCCAGACTCAGCAACTTATTGAGACCCTAAAAAAAAGAGGCTGGGAATAGTGGTAGACCCCTCCCTTTTCCTGGATTCGATCCCCAGTACTGCAATCAATTAATTATTAATTAATTAATCAAACCTCTGATGTTGAAATTATCAAATATTAGGTATTTTTATATAAAGTACATATGTAAAAGAAGAATCAGAAACACAAATGAAGGCAAAGGTACAATAAAAATGATTATTTGCAGAAGAACCAATTGTATATTTTGGAAATGAAAAACTGAGTGGATGGATTAAACAGAGGATTAAGAATAAATAAAGAATTAATAAGCTGGGATAAATATCGAGGATATTGTCACAATGGGTACAGAGATAAGATAAAGAAATCATGGAGGGTAGAATGACAGGATGTATTATATTCTAATTGGAATTCTAAAAGTAAAGAAGTGAGATTGAGAGAAAGATGATATTAAAAGAGATAAAAGCTGAATTTTCTTGAGTTACTGAAAGATAAAAAGCCAGGATGAATACATTTTTCTTTATAAAATGCAAGAAAAAGAAACCATCACCTAAGCACAGAATAGTAAAATTGTAGAACACAAAAGGTAGAAAGAGTAGGAAATTTGAAAAATAAACAGTTTAGTCCTTCTGCCTCTAGATTACTTAAAGGGGAAGAAATTAATTGTGGGAAAAGAATGGTATATAGAAAGTTCCAAGTAAAATGTTGAGATATTATAAGTAATCACAATAATAGAAATGAACTAATATAAAAAACTAAAAATAATTATTTTCAGATTATGTTTTTAAAAATATTTAAAATATAAACATAATAGAAATATTGAAAATAAAAGGATGATAAATATTGGACAAATAATAATGTAGCCTGTTAATACTTGCATAGCTATATTAAATATCAGATAGAATAGACCATAAGGTTAATAAAAAATCATATGAGAAGAAAGAAGATGCCTACAGTGATGATATAATAATTCTGAATTCAATTAACTAGGAAATTCTAGCAATTCTAAATTTACATTTACCTACTAAACTAGTCTCAAAATATATAAAGTAAAAATTAACCAAATAATGGGGAGAAACACAAATCACCAACCATGGGGAAGATTTTAATACGCTACTCAAAGTAATTGATAAATTAAAGACAAAAAATGAAAGCTTATTAAAGACAGCTCAAGAAAAGAAAGCTATAGGCCTGTATCACTAATGAACTTAGACATAACACTGCTAAACAAAATACTAGCAATGTACATTCAAAACCACATCAAGAAAATTATACACCATGACCAAATCAGGTTCATCCCAGGGATGCAAGGCTGGTTCAACATACAAAAAACAATCCATGTAATTCACCACATAAACAGAATCAAAGACAAAAATCACATGACCATTTTAATAGACATTGAAAAAGCGTTTGATAAAATGGAATACCCATTGATGCTAAAAGCACTGCAGAGAATCAGAATATAAGAAACATACCTCAATATCATAAAGGCAATAAACAATAGACCCACAGCTAGAGTTCCCACTAAAAACAGGAACAAGACAAGGATGTCCATTGTCACTACTTCCATTCAATATAGTACTTGAGACTCTAGCCAGAGCATATAAGGCAAGAGAAGGAAATCAAAGGGGTAAAAATAGGGAAAGAAGAACTAAAACTATCCCTTTTTGCAGATGACATGATACTATACTTAGAAGACCCAACAAAGTCAACCAAAAAGTTTATAGATCTGATCAAGAAATTCAGCAAAGTGTCTGGATACAAAACCAATCTTAAAAAATCAGAAGCTTTCCTGTATGCCAACCATAAATTAGCTGAAAAAGAAATACAGAACACAACTCCACTCACAATAGCACCCTGAAAATTAAAATATTTAGGAATAAACCTAACCAAGGAGGTAAAAGACCTCTATAAGGAAAACTATAAAAAAAGTTGAAAAAAGAAATCAAAGAAGACCTTAGAAAATGGAAAGATTTTTCATGCTCTTGGATAGGCAGAATAAATATCATCAAAATGGCCATTATCCCAAAAGTGACCTATAGGTTCAATGTGATACCCATTAAACTACCAAGGTCACTCCTCATAGACATAGAAAGATCAGTCCTTAAATTCATTTGGAATAACAAAAAGCCCAGAATAGCTAAAGTAGTTCTTAACAACAAGAAGCATCACAATACCTGACTTCAAACTATACTACAAAGTCACAATAATAAAAATCAGCATGGTATTGGCACAAAAACAGACACATAGATCAATGGAGCAGAATAGAAGATTCAGAAACAAATCTGCAAACAAAACAAAACAAAACAACAACAACAAAACAGAAACAAATCTGCACACTTACAGTCAATTGATTTTTGACAAAGGAGCCAAAGGCATATACTGGAAAAGAGACAGCCTCTTCAACAAATGGTATTGGCAAAACAGGTTAACTATATGCAGAAAAATGGAAATAAACTCCACTTTCTCACCCTACACAAGATTCAATTCAAGATGGATCAAAGACCTGGAAGTCAGACCAGAGACCTTGCAGCTACTTGAAGAGGGCATAGGACCAACACTTCAACACATAGGCACAGGTAAAAAACTTTCTCAACAAGACCCCAAAGGCACAAGAAACTCAAAAGAAGATCAATACATGGGATTGCATTAAACTGAAGAGCTTCTTTGCAGTAAAGGAAACTATCAAGAACCTCAACAGAAAGCCCACAGAGTGGGAGAAAATTTTTTCCAGCTACTCCTCTGATAGAAGACTAATATCTAGAATATACAGAGAACTCAAACTCACAGTTAAGAAAACAACCCAGTCAAAAAATGGGCAAAGGATCTAAATAGACACCTCACAAAAGAAGAAATACAAATGGCCAATAAATGTATGAGGAGATTTCAACATCATTAGTAATCAGAGAGATGCAAATCAAAACTACCCTGAGATTTCACCTAACACCAATTAGCATGGCAATCATCAAAAACACAACAACAAATGCTAGTGAGGGTGTGGAGAAGTGGGAACCCTAATACATTGTTGGTGTGATTGCAGATTAGTGCAACCACTTTGGAAAACAGTATGAAGGATCCTCAGACAAATGTGAATGAACCTACCATATGATCCAGCAATACCACTTCTGGGTATCTACCCAAAAGAATGGAAACCAAACTATCAGACCAGTACATGTGCATTTATGTTTATAGCCACACAATTCCCAATTGCCAAACTATGGAACCAGCCAAGATGTACATCAACAGATGAATGAATTACAAAACTATGGGATATGTACGCAATGGAATTTTACTCAGCCATAAAGAAAGACAAAATCATGTCATTTGCAGGGAAATGGGTGGAACTGGAAAACATTATGTTAAGTGAGATTAGTAAAAAATTGGATATTTTCTCTAATATGCGGAAGCTAGGGAGAAAGTAGGTCATAAGAGGGACTTTAGATGAAGAAGGAGAAACCTTAAATGAACAAAGAAGGTGACTTAACTGGAGATGATGGGGGAAAGGGAAACAACCTAATGCACATGATGTACTTTCACAATCATGTCAAAGTCAATCCCTAAACTGAACCTGAGATGGAGGGCGGGGGGAAAGAATGGGGCGGGAATTGGGAAAGGGTTAAATGAAAGATGTGTGCATGTATGCCTCTACCAGCCTCTACCTAACAAAGATGTATGATGACAATGCATCAATCATGATAAAAATAAAGAATTAAAAGCAAAAAGAAAAAAAAGACAAAAATGTTGGTGAAAGTATATATCAGCACACTTTTTCTGTAAAGGGACAGATAGTACATATATATACTTGGTATGGGGGATTGAACTCAGGGGCATTCTACCTCTGAGCTATACCCCCAGCCCTATTTTTTTATTCTTTATTTTGAAACAGGGTCTCAGTAAATTGTGGAGAGCCTCACTAGGTAGCTGAGGCTGGCTGGGAACTCGGATCCTCTGGTCTCAGCCTCCCAAATGCTGGGATTACAAGCGTGCGCCACCACAACTGGCTTGATAGTAAATATTTTAGAGTTGGTGGACTATATAATCTACTCAAATGTCCTGATTTAGATATAAAATCAGCCTTAGGCAATACCTAAATTAATGAGCATGACTATTTCAGTAAAACTTCATTTACGCATATTGAAATTTGGATATCATATCATTTTCATTTGTCACAAAATCTACTTTTAATTTTTGAGTATTCATATATACAAAACAGATTTTAGCTCACAGGAAGCTAAAATCAGGAAAGTAGACCAGGCTTAGCCCACAGGTCATAGTTTGTCACCACTGATATAAAAGACCTGTATAACACAGTAAATTTAACATAAGGAAAAACCTTGTATATAGTAATTAGGAAACACTATTTTCAAGAATATATGTGAACTATTTATTAAAATAATTGCATGTTTAACTCTAAAGCAAGTGTCAATATATCCAATCCACATAAAATAGACCATATTCTCTATACTTAATATCACCAACTTATAAATAGTAGAATTCTTTTTAAAACAAAACATTTTGGAAAAAAATAAAATTTACATGTGCATAAGTATTCATGGGTCAAAAATTCATACTGGACATTTCAAAATATTTACAATGAAAGATAAAATCAAAGTCTACATGTGAAAATTTTCAAAATCAAGAAAAAGGATACTTTGAAATTCATACAGTTCTAGTTATATTCAAAATGAAAGTTTTTAAAATTAGAGATAAGTTTCCATTTCTAATGATTAGCAAAAGAACAAAATAAATACAAAGAAAGTGAAAATAAAGAGAAGAAAATGAAGAGAGAAATTAATAATGGAGCTGGGCGTGGTGATGCATGCTTGTAATCCCAGTACTTGGGAAGCTGAGACAGGAGGATCATGGGTTCATGGCCAGCCTCAGCTATTTAGTGAGGCCTTCTACAACTTAGTGAGATCTGTTTCAAAATAAAGAATTTTACCCACAGTCATTTATTTTGCTTGGGCAACTATTGATTGGTTGGTGGCTATACCAACTTAGTATGGGGTTTGAGATTTAAACATAGCCATCAGTCCTTTCTTAGACTTAAATATGATCTATTAATTACTTGATGGAACTTTTTTAGCAATTATTTATCTCCTTACAGCCAGGAGGGGGGGTCTAACCTCTGTAGACTGATCTGGGGGCCCTCATGTTTTTATGAGGCCTCCATCTTGCATCCCCATCTCCTGCAGTGATAATTTTTTAATCCCAGGCAGTGGGATTCCCCATTTGCTGGACAGGCATAATATTGAGTATATTGGAGACCCCTTTTGAAATCTAAGTCTCCACAGCCTGGCATAGGGTGTGATGGGGCTGCTACCAAATGAATTGGCAGGTTCTATGGGCAGCCAGATCACTAGAGCTAAGTTCCCACGCCCACTTTTGTGAAGGCCTATACATTTCCATAACATTTGTAACACACAAAATTAGGCCTCCCATTTGAGTCTTATCTTTAGTGGATCTGAAGTCTGAGTTGTTCTCCATCTGCCATCCTCTGCTGGAGCCTTTTTTAGCTTGGTGTGTGGCGAGTCCAAGATGAGATTCCAGTGACCTTTATCACCATCAGGGATAAGGTCCTTTTCAGGTTGATTCCAAAGTCCAGGACAGTGTCAAATAAGCCTAGACTTATTTTGGAAATTTTACAGGGACAAGGCTCATGCTTACTTTCATCTACCTATCGCCCCCAGGGATACCCCTATAGGTCAATTTGTTCTGAGGTTATACAGTCTAGTCTTTCTTCCTCAGAAAGGGTCTATTACAATAGCCCCAAGGGGACCTGGCTGGCTTGCACCAGCGGACTTACAAGTGTCTCCCTTCAGACCAGTTACAACCAACACCAAACAGCTCCAATGTTGGTCCCCCTGTTAGTGGATGTGGAGATACACTAATATCCAGGGCCAGTGGCCATTAAAACCTCTGCTTTAGTAATAGGGGATGAAAACTTTAAGAAGCTGAGTGCCCAAATAGATGCTGACCTAGGGCATTTAAAACATTTCCTGTTTGGAGGAGCAGATAGATTCCTTTGCTAAAGTGATCTTACAAAATAAAAGAGGGTTCGATTTGCTGTTCATAAAACAAGGAGATTGTGCATGACCTTAGAAAAACATGCTGTTTTTAGGCTAATAAATCAGGAATTATTAGGAAAAGCTTAGCTTTCGTTAAAAACAACCTTAAAAAATGCACCTTCACAAGTCCGACAATTGGGTATTAGTCACCATTTTCTGGATCTCCCTGGCTGACTACCCTGACTATTGCCACACAGGTCCCTTACTGTAACTGTGGAGCCCTGCATCATAAATTGCCTAGTAGCTTATATCAGAAAAAGAGTAAATGCAGTCAAGGTACTAATTATTAGTTGACAATATAACCTCTTTCCTGTATATGATGAGTCCATGATTTGACTTAGTAATAAAAATCAGTGGGGAATTGAAACAGCTTGTATCCTTTTTTTGGTAAAAGTCTTAGGCAGGTTCTCCTGGCCCTCTTTGACTAAAGGTCCCAGGGGCAAGCAGTGTGTCCTAAGCACCTGATTTGTAAAACAATGCAATGATTTTCCATACCCCCAACTCTATAACCACAGGGTGTAAAGCTGGCTGGTAAATAAAGAGACCTCTTTGGCAAAAAAAAATAAAATAAAAATAAAAATAAAGAATTAAAAATAGGGCTGGGAGTGTAGCTCGAAGGAAGAATGCCCCTGGGTTTAATCCCCAGTACCAAAAAAAAAAAAAAAAAATATATATATATATATATCAATAAAAGAAAACAAAATGGAGAGAATCAAACAACCCTAAATTTCATTCTCTGAAAAGACTACTGAAAGAGAAAAACCTCTGCCAATATGTATTATATATTGGGAAGTCAGCAAGCAAGTGAGGAAGGGAGAAAGAAACACAAATGAATAATAAAACAATATTAGAAATTAGGGAGATATGGTATGACAAATTAATAAATACTAAAATATTAAAAAAACTTTATACCAATATAAGTGAGAATTTAGATAAAATGCGTCCTTTTAAAAGAAAAGCATAACTTGCCTAGACTACAGAAGAAATAGAAAACCTGACTACACTTAGATTCATTAGAGAAATATGTAGTTTTTTTAAGCCTAATCTTAAGAAAACCACAAACTACAGGAAAATTCTACCACACACTAAAGGAACAGATAATTCATATAAACTCTCCCAATTTCATTTTATAAGATAAATCTTGATTCCAAAATAAGATAAAGAGAGTAGGAAAGATTAAAGTATAAGAGAAATTTCTTATGAACACAGAAAAAATCTTAAATATTAGCAGATTGAGTCAAGTAATGTAATAAATTACACCAAGTTCATTTTCACAGTGCTCTAAGGTTGACTGAACAGTAATATTAGTGCAAGTCATCACACTAATGGAGGAAACAAAATTATGTCATCATCTCAATAAATACAGTTAAAGCACCTAATGAAAGCCAGTGCCTGATCATGACACAAAACAAACCAAAAATGCAGTTCTTAACAAACTTGGAATGGAAGTGACTGATAAAATATGTGTACAAAATAATATGTTGTAATTATCATAATCAATGGTGAACTGTTAAGTGAATTCACCTTGAAAATCAAGAACAGGGAAAAATTTCTCACTATTGTCATTTCTGCTCAACAGTGGACAAGAAGTCCTAGTTGGTGCCCTATATCAGGAATAAATGAAGTTACTTATTGGAATCAAGAAACCAGTACTGTCATAATATCATAATGACTTTATGATTTGTCTAGATAGAAAACCTGAAATAATCTACAAAATCTTAGGGTTTATGTTTAGTGCAGCAAAAATTAATTGTATTCTTTATATCAGCAAAAAACATTTGGAAATATAAAATTTTAGGAAGGGAGATTATAATTGCAAAATATGGGGTACATAAAATCTAACAAAGATGTTTAAATTTAATAGATATTATGTGAGATTTTGAGAGACTTTAGACTTAAATAAATGAAGATATAAAGCATATTCATGGAAGATTCGCTGTGATAAATATGACAGTTCTCTCCACTTAATGTATATATTTGTATTAGTCAAGGTTCTCTAGAGAAGCAGAACCAACAGGATATGAATATTAGAAAAGGAGATTTATTAAATTGGCTTACATGTTGAGAAGATGTATAGTTCCAAATTGTCACCTGCATGCTGGAGAGCTGTGAGAACCAGTAGCTGCTCAGTTCAAAATTTGGAATCTCAAAATACCAGGGACCAATGATGTAGCCCCAGTTTAAGGGGGAAAGGCCTGGAAACTCCCTGGAGAAATGTTGGTGAGAGTCTACATTAGAAGAGTGAAGGAGTGAGCCGGGCGTGGTGGCGCACGCTTGTAATCCCAGCATTTGGGAGGCTGAGACCGGAAGATTCGGGTTCGAGGCCAGCCTCAGCTACCTAGTGAGGCACTGCGCAACTTAGTGAGACCCGGTTTCAAAATAAAGAATAGAAAATTGGGCTGGGGGTATAGCTCGGAGGTAGAATGCCCCTGAGTTCAATCCCTAGTACCACAAAAAAAAAAAGAAGAGTGAAGGAGTGTACATTAGAGTACAGTATCATCACACAATAACCACAGCAACAGACAAACCCAGAAAGAATGGAGTTTGAGCTTACCTTTACACTGTTTCCTCCTTATCTGTTCTTTGTTCCATATAGGCCTTGAGTCTATTGGACAATGATGCCCACATTCAAGATGGGACTTCCCCCTCAACTTGCTGTTCCACTTGCCAATCATCTTACCAACACACCCCAAGTCTCTTCATTTTATATGCCTCTCAGACTAATCAAGTTCATAGTCCAGATTAACCATAATATTCAATGCAATTCAAATAAAAATCCCAACTTTTTGGTGGAAGCATAAAATCTGATTCCGAAATATAAAAGAACAAATAGTTCAGAATATCCAAGTAAATGTTTATGAAAATTGGGAGATGAAGAAGAGATATGGCTTTCCAGGTATCAAGGCATATTAATAAACCTATGGTGTTTAAGTTAATTTTCTTATATAAAAAGTAGGCTTATGGAATTCAATAGAATAGAGATCCCAGGAAAAGTCATTTTCATAAAAGAAAACTCGATAGGAGAAAGTTTGAATCCAGGCATGGTGGCGAACGCTTGTAATCCCAGCATTTGGGAGGCTGAGACCAGAGGGTCCGGGTTCTTGGCCAGCCTCAACTACTTAGTGAGGCACTCCACAATTTAGTGAGACCCTGTTTCAAAAAAAAAGAATAAAAAATAGGGCTGGGGGTATAGCTCAGAGGTAGAATGCCCCTGAGTTCAATCCCCAGTACTGAAAGAAAAAAAAAAGTTTGAAGATTAGCTGGCAAAGGATAGGCAGTTTAATAAATGATGTTTGGTCCATTGGTTATATACATTTAGAAGATTTGTACTGCAGTGTCATACCATACACAAGTATAATTTCTAGGCATTTTAAATATTTAAACATAAAAAGAAAACTTATTTTTTGGTACTAGGGATTGGACTTAGGGGTATTTTACCTCTGAGATACATCCCAAACCCTATCTTTTTATTCTGAAAAGAGTCTCACTAAGTTGTGGAGGGCCTCACTAAGTTGTTGAGGCCGGCAGCAAGCCTGTGATCCTCCTACCTCAGCTTCCAATGTACTGGGATTACAAGTATGCACCACTACATCTGGCTTATATTTTTGTTTTGAAACAAGAGTCTTGCTAGGTTGCTGAGGCTGGTTTTAAACCTGTGATCCTCCTGTCTCATCTTCCCAAGTACCAGGATCACAGCCATGTGCCACCACACCTGGCTGGCTAAAAGAAAACTTAAAATGCTTGAGACAATATAATAGACATGATTTTATTACCTCAGGGGAGAAAGGATTTCTTTTAAGTTTCAAAAATAAAATATAAATGAAAATAAACATAAAGGGAAATATTAATCATGTTCCTAAATTACAATTAAAATCTTCTCATCATAAAAGCACCATTTTAAAAATTAAGGGGAAAGAAAAAGACTGGTATAGGCACATTATCAACTAATAATTAGAATACATTATAAAATAAAAATAATTTCTACTCATCAACAAGAACAAACAATACAAGAGAAAATTAGGGAAAGGGCATGAGCAGGCAATTCATGGAGAAGAAAACCAGAATAGCCAATGCATATAGGAAAAGCAGTTTAATTTGATTTGTAATTAGAGGCATATAAATTACATCTAAAAAGCTATATAATTTTTCCACTCACCACATTAGTAAAAATTTAATGTCTGACTAAATTCTGTGAAAGTGTGTAGGAATAGACACTCTCATAGACTACTGGTGGAAATTTAAATAGCTGAAAATTTTGTAAAGGGCAATTTATGAATATATAGTGAAATTGAAGATGAAAATACCCTAAAAATACATACTTCCACTCCTAGGTGTATTCCCTGGAGGAACTCGTCTATATTTATACAAAAAATTAAGATAGGTAGAAGACTATGTTAGTTTGTAAGAAAAAAATTAAACAGTGCATCTTTCATTGATATGGGAATAAATAAATTGTGGTATGATCATAAAATGAAATACTGAATAGTGAAAATAAACAAAGTAGAGCTAAGTGTATCAACATAATACTGATATAATAATGAACCAAGAAAAACAAGGTGCCAGTTTGTATGCGCACTTGAGTTTCTTTTCTACAAATTTTAAAGACAGGTAAAACGATGTTATAAGTTGATGATCCGGCCATATACACCAGCATTTTTACAAGAGTGCAAGAGAAAGGTGGTTACTTCATAGTAGGGGAGTAGGAATTGGAATGAAATAGTGGAGGTGTACACAAAGGGCTTCAACTCTATTGGTTTTGTTTCTAAGCAGGTTCATGGCTGTTAATTATATTAATATTTTGAATATCTGAGCCATTTCATTATACATTAAAGTGTAGCTTCCTATGTCATTTCTAGTCTTTACTAGATTTTTTCTCCCAAAACCCTATTTTTCTTAATGACACTATCAGTTCCTCAGTCACCTAACCTTGAAACCTTAGCTTCATCTTAGAGTCCTCCATTTTCAGTGCCCTCCACAGCCAATCAGTTGATAGTCTTATAGCATTTCCCTTATAACTTCTCATATGTTTCATTTTCCTTTATTTTCACTACTGTCTGTGTTTGCAACTTATTTCTGTAATCATCACATTAACTACATCACTGGTCTTTCAACCTTGAGGCCATTGGTTCTTAACCTTGTCTACACACTGGAATCAAGTGGAGCATTGAAAGAAATACACCTGAATCCCAACCTAGGGATTCTATTTAAATGATAGGTTATAGAACTCTAGCATAAGTATTTTTAATTTTTTATTGATGTATTGTGTACATAGAACTTGGTGAGCCCTCCCCCAGTTCTCACCCCACTCCTTCTCCCTCCCCACCTTCCTGTGGTCAACACAGTAATTGGAATTGATCAGTTTCTGTATGTACATCATGTCCATCGAAGTGTTTCCCTCTTCAAGCCTTCCTCCCTCCTCTGTCTCCCTCAGTTAGGTCCCCTTCTTCACTCAACTAAGGTTTCTCCTCCTTTGTCTGGAGTCCCTCCTATGTCCCGATTTCTCACTAGCTTCTGCATATGAGGGAGAATATCTGACTTTTCACTTTTTGTGACTGAGTAATCTCACTTAGCATAATATTCTCCAGTTCCATCCATTTCTCTGAAAAAGACATAATTTTGTTCTTCTTTTTGACTGAGTAGAGTTTCATTGTGTATATATCCCATAATTTTATAATCCACTCATCTGTTGATGAACATCTCAGCTAGTTCCATAGTTTGGCAATTATAAATTATGCAGCTATAAACATATATATTCATGAGTAGCTTTTAAAGTACTCTGTGTGATTCTAATGTTCAGCTTAAATGGAGAATGGCTGCTGAAGTTCAGGGGTTGACTGACTTTTTCTGTACAGGGTTACATAGTAAGTATTTCAGACATTATGGGCTAGACAGTTTTGGTGCAACAATTCCATTTCACCTTTGTAGCTTGAAGACAACTATCCATGATACATAAATGAATGGGACTGGTTGTATTCCAGTAAAACTTTATTTATAAAATCAGACAGCAGGACCAGATTTGGCCTAAGGGCTGTAATTGCTGACCCTTGCTCTAGATTGATGGTTCTTAAATTTTAGAATGTATCAGATCACTTGGACTGTTGAAATGCATATTGCTAAGTCCACCCCCCACCAGAGTTTATGATCCAGTAGATGGAAGAGAAGGGTACAAATTTGTAGTTCTACAAGTTTCCAGATGATTCTGTTGCTGGTGGTCTGGTCTGGAAACCACACTATGAGAGCCACTGATCTAGATCCTCTGAGTTCTCTTCTAATACATCACCTATCCTGCTTCATGATTCGTCTACTGCAGCCCATTTTTGGACTTCTAATTAAGGTTGATGGAAGACTAAAATAATTCCTTATATAAGATATATTAATAAATTGTCAGTATGAAAAACATAATCATAGTTAATTGTGAAACTCTAACAGCATACTCATTGAAGTTACGAACAAGGCAGTATCACCACTTTTATTTGACTTACTTGCAGATATACCCACTAATGCCATTAGGTGAGAGAAATAAGATAATAAAAATAAAAAAGAAGAGGCATAATGATCATTTGCAAATAACATGATGGTATACATGAATAATTCAAGAATACCAAATCAAAATTATTAGAATTACATGAGTAAATATTTATAGAAAATATAACCACAGATTCCATATATGAAAGGAGCTAAAACCTAGCAGTATATTTAAGAATTTATAGAAACTATATGAAGAAAAATTTTAAAACACTTTTTCAGTACATGAATAGATGGAAAGAAATACCTTGTTTTGGGATATAAATACCACACGGGAAACATGTTAAAATTTAATGTGATCCCAATTAAAATGGCAAAGGAGCCTTGTACTAGGCATAATAATTCCCAATACATATAAAATATGAAAATAAGCATGTAATAATAGCTAGGAAAATTTAAGAAGTGAGAAGTAATAAAAATTAACTTTATATATTGTCACCTACTATAACTAAAGGTACAAAATAGGAAGATCAAAAATAAAGGTTTAATTTAAAAAATAGATTGAAACACTAGCATACATACTTTAAAGATTACATAAAAATCAAAGGAGGTGGGCACAGTGGTTCATGCCTGTAATCCCAGTACTGAGGAGACTGACATAGAAGGATTGCAAGTTTAAGGTCAACCTGGAGCCAGGTGTGGTGGTGCATGTGGCTAAACTAGAAGATCGCAGGTTTGCAGCCAGCTTCAGCTACTTTGTGAGGCCTTCCAGGACTTAGTGAGACCATGTTTCAAAATAAAGAATAAAAATAGGGCTGGGGTATAGCTTGGAGGTAGAATGCCTCTGGGTTTTTTTTGAAAAAAAAAAAAAGGCCAACCTGGGCAACTTAGTGAGACCATGTCTTGTAGTGTGCCCTTTCTTTATTCCCCAGTACCCCATACACACACACACACACACACACACACACACACACACACACACACAATAATAAAGAGAAAATTATGTTAAAATTATTAGAGAGAAAAAAAAGAAGTAAAGATGAATCCATATCTTATTCTTTATAGGAAAATTTTCGGAAGGTAATAGATTGGAGAATAATATAAATGAAACTGTAAAAGTACTGGATTGTAAATATGGGCCTTGAGGAAGTGGGAGGGTGGGGGATTTTGAAATATAAAGGGGCCAAAGACACAAAATCTAGAAACCCTAGTAGCAAATACTGATGTCACTATATAAATGTCTAAATTCTGCACAAAAATCTAATGAGAAAAGCTGGTATCCATTTTGCAATGCATATGACAGATAAAAGGTTGATAACTTGCTTTTTTATGACTCAAAACAAGATTATTCAATACAAAAGAAGCAATTCACTAAAGGAGAAACACAAATGGCTTATAAACATAGGAAACAATCTTCAGTTATATTCATGAGTAAATGTAGATTAAAATGAGTAGTAAATGTTAAGTTTTGAAAAGAAGTTTGGAAAATAAGCAGATCAGATAGTGTGAATCTGTTACTAGAAATCTGTCCTAACAACCAGTAATTATCAACCTGGGACAGTTTTGCTCCCATGGAGACATTGGCAATGTCTGGAGATACTTTTGATTATTACAACTTGAGGATGTGGTACTGGAATCTAGTGGATAGAGGGCCATAGATGTTGTTAAACATCTTATGATGTAGAGAGCAACCAGGAATTATTTGACCAGGATGTCAATTGTGACAAAGTTGAGAAATGCTGCTATAGATGAGCGTGTGAGCAGATTCATGTTCAAGGGTGTTCTTTGCTGCATTATTTGTAAAAGCAAATGACTGAAAGCAATCTAAATGTCCATCACCAGGGATCTTGTTAAATAGGTATGACACAGCCACAGAGTACTATTATTATTTGTAAAATAGGAAAGATGTACATGTCTATATATGTATGTGCATATATGTATGAATATCTGCAAGGATGCACAAAACATGGCAGAATGGTTATCTCTAGGTAGTGGGTCTAGGATGGGGGGGCTCACTTTTTATTGTGTTATTTTTATATCATTTGAAATTTTACTTTATGAAAATAGCACTTTTACATATTTTGATAATTATTGATACATGTAATTTTCATAATGATACATTCATCCATTTTTATATTTTTAAAGAAACCCAGGCTAATCTTTTTATTCTAACTTGTCTTACAAAGCCTTCTCTCCATTTTCTCCATAAATAGAAGCTATATTCCAGGGAAAGAAGACCAAGGTACTTTTTCTCTGTGTACCCACTACTTACAGAGATTTTGTCCCAATTTCAATTTTTTTTTCTTTTCAAAATCCTTCAATCCTTAAACCCTTTCAAAGACTACTTTCTAAACCCAGTCTTTCCTAGTCTCCTCAGATACTTGAGATCACTCATTAATACAGGAATAATATTTTGTCCATTTTTAAGGCACCCATACCTTGAGCTGTAGTTACTTATGAACATTTCTTATTTTCTTCTGGACTCCAGCCAAAAAAAACACATACTAGATTTGGAGCTTTCTGAGGGCCAAACCATATCTTACTCATTTTTTAACTAGTTACAGTGTATAGCAGAGTGCCTCAGGCATAATCATTGGTCAATAAAAATTTGTTAAATTAAGGGGTTATAGTATATTGGTTGGTAAATATAAAATCAAAATTTTAAAAAAGTTTCTTCAGTCTATTGGCAGTCTAAACTCTGGTATATTTTAATCTCTTCTGACCTTAATAGGTAAGTATATATTTCAGTTTCTGAACAGAAGCCAACTATGCACGTGCACACAATAATATATCTAGGTGATATTTTTGTATTCTTTTTCTTCTAATAAAAGCTTTTCAATTCTTATAGCAGTTCCATTGAAATTGTAATTGCCACTTTTAAGTGTCAGTCATTTTTCATATGTCTCACTGGGGAAAGTACTATTTGTTTTTATTTTACATGTGACGCATCAATAGTACAAGTGCATGCAACACTTCTTTTATCATCTCTAGTGTCTATGTTTCTTGACTGTTGTATAATAGTACAAAAATCTAGCATTTCAGGTATTTATGAGGCTAAAATATGTCTATTATTATCATATTCTCTTTTCTTTGAGAGCAGCATGATACATGGTAGAGAAATTCATTATGTTTTTAAAAGTATGCTTCATTGTTTTATATATCTCATAATAGGGTCAAACTTATTATAAAATTAAGATTTTTTTAATTGGTTCTGGGAATTGAACCCAGGGTCATTCTACCTCTAAGCTATACCCTACCCTAATCTCCTTAAAATTTTATTTTTGTTTTGAAACAAGAGTCTTCCTAGGTTTCTGAAAGTTTAACTATGTTGCTGATGCTGGCCTCAAACCTGCAATCCTCCAGTTTCAGTATCCCAAATACTGGGATTGCAGGCTGAGTTACCATTCCCAGCCAGTTCTTGATCTTTCAAATCTTTAGGCATTCTGCTAAAAAATTTCATCAGCTCTGGGCTTGGTTGGAAGTGTGAGAGTACACAATCTTGCTATTCTTAGTCTTTCTAGGTAGCTTTGTAGACTTTGCCTACATGAGTTTATTTGATAATTGTTTCCAAGTCAGAATTTGATTAATTTATCATTGTAGCTTTTATTTCTTTAGTAGAGGGATAAAATATTTTGTAGTTTTGATACCCTAGGTATATAGGATTCTCTATTCCTGAAGCAATGCTAGCCCCTAGTACAAATGGGTCATGGATTTTGTTGCCCTGTGAAGCAGTACTATAGTTGTTGGTCACCCATTCACCATTGGTTATTATTCTTTCCTATGTGTGCCCTTGCTTAAATTCAACATCATCTGTCAGCAAAAACTTCATTCTGAGTGAAAGGTTAGTGAACTTAACTTTCTACTGACAGTACCCTGCTTATACACTGATTTTACATGTTTAAAATAAAACCACTTTAGCAGGAGTATATGTGGAATTTTAGGAACTTCTGGCAGTTTTACAAGTATTTTTTTGACAAGGGCCCAATCTAGTAACCTACATTTTGGGGGTATATTAGTGAAAGGTGCACAAACATTTAGAGCTAACTTTTAGTATCTCAGATGGAAGATAAGAATATAAGAATCAGGTGTTGCTGTTGTTGCCTTTATTATTTCAGGCAGTTATGTTGTTGATCTGATTTCAACATTGGATAAATTTAAGGAAGCAAGGGGAGGGATAATTTGTTTATAATTTAGAAACGTAAAGCCAACATAAGAAAATCTGCCATGGCTAATTATAGTGTCCAGATGAAGAACTTGCAGTCTCTTCCAGAATAATTTATGAGCAGAGAGTTAATGACACATGTGAGATTTTCAAAACATTTAATTAAGAAAAAAATATGAAAAGCACTTTTGAGAAAACATGGCCTATAGCAATCCCATTACACTCACTGTCAAACTTCCCCACTGACTGCTTTTTTACTCATCTATGTGTATCTTGCTAGATGACATATGAAGGACCACAAAAATAGAATAAGTCCTGATCCTTGCCTTCAAGCTAGATATAGAGACAGTACTTGATATGGAAACAAGTGCTGTATTGTGTGATTCAGACAAGTATAACAGGAGTATAGCGTTTCAAATGGCCTGGAGTCATTAGAGTAGATCCTATGGAGTAGGTGGGACTTAAAGGATAGATTACAGTATTATGGTTTTTAACATAGTACTGTAGAAGAATGCTAACTATAGACTGGAGATTTCATCCTACATTAAGGTCTAAGTAATATTCTCAGATTATGAAAAATAATTCAACCTAGAAGTATGTGTTAAAATACTGCCTTAATATATATACATTTGGAGGTGAGCTCATTGTTTTGTAATGGAAAGTAGCAGAGAAGAAGGACAAAAGTGATGTGTTATTTTTAAGTTGTGGTTAAGGCCTAAATAGAAAAAAATAAACTGAGTGCAAATGGTATGAATAACAATAATGAAAGAGCTTTACAAATGGTATATAAGTGAGCATTGATGAAAGCTTGCCATATTGATTAAAACATGTAATTATAAAAGCAAATTTGCCTAGATTTCGTTTATGTTCATAGAAGATTGGATTAGCCAGGCGTGGTGGTGCATGCTTGTAATCCCAGTACTTGGGAGGCTGAGATAGGAGGATCCGGATTTGTGGCCAGCCTTAGCTACTTAGTGAGGCACTCCGCATCTTAGTGAGACCCCGTTTCAAAAATAAAGAATAAAAATACGACTGGGGGTGTAGCTCAGAGGTAGAAAGCCCCTGGGTTCAATCCCCAGTGCCAAAATAAATAAAGATTGGATTAGATGACCTTTTAGTTTCCAAATCTATCAATTTGTTAATGTATCAGTTCTTACTTATTCCATGCTAGAATAGATATGTTTTTACATAATGATGATCAAATTGAGTCCCTCATATCAGTATTTTTAATTGCAAAAGAAATCATGAAAAAGATCCCATCAATGCTACACAGCTAAATTGAGTAAGTACATTGCTAGTAAAAGAGAGAAATTATGCATGCTGGGGATGGGGAGGTGTTTTACTCCAACCTGTAACTGTCTTCATAGATGTCAGTTTGTAATTAATTCCTCTTGTCAGAAAGATTCTACCCACATGGGTTTCCTGGAATTTAGTGAAGAGAGTCAGAATACAAAAAGTGAAGGAGCTTTAGGCTTGGAAATAAAAAAGATAATACATAACCTTTTTTTCTTAAGAGATATTTTTCAAAATAAGTGAACCATTTGATGAATGTCTTTGGAGCCATCAAATATTTGTCTTTTTCTGCGACCTAGCTGCATTACATTTACCAACTATTTCGTTGTGTGTGCCTGTATTTCAATATTGGCATTTTACTTTAGGAACTCATAATATAAAAAAGGAAATGAAAATCTGGCATAGACCCCTAGTGTCAGTCTTACAAATTCAAAGCAATCCATTAATTTTATATTAGTCAATGTCACACATTAGCCTTTTGCTTCTTTGCTCACAATATTTTCCTCTCTTCTTGCTAATTGTCCTTCAGGATTCTGCTCAAAGTCTTTCTCCTCTATGAAGCTTTTCCTGTTTGACTCCATGCCCTTTCCCTTTGTCTAAATCTCTCTAATAGTGAGTGCTGGAACCTGCCAGCACAATCGGATGGTTCTGAGAGGAGAAAGTGAGGATTGATTAAAGAGTCAAGACTCCAGGAGGAGTTCTCAGGAGGGCTATCAGTGAATTCTGAAGTGCCGAGTTTATTTTTCAGGGTGTTTTTATACATTCATACAAGAAAGATCATCTAAGAAAAACATCAGAAGAAAAACATCAGGTGGTTTTGATTTATACCACAGAAAAACATCATATGTAAATATCAAAAGTATACTTTTACAGAATATCTCATTGTTTTAAGAAAATACATTATTCCCAAAACCTTTTAGCCATAAGTTAATATTTAACCTAACCTATTGTCTAAAAGTATATTGCATACTTCTGCCCAAGTTTACCATTCAATTGGCTATTTCCATTAACCCTTAAGAAAACCTACTAACCTTATGAAATCCTACTAACTTTGTGGCCAGCACATAGTTCTTAAGTGCACATCTGACGTTCATGGTTAGCACATAGTTCTTTTATGCACTCTTGGTATCAGCATGGAATGTACTTCAGATAGACATGGACTGCAAACAGCCCTTAGACCCTTAGGTCTTAACTCTTTCGTACATCATGGTCTCCAACAAGTGAGGGTGTGATTATATGTGATCTTACATTGGTCTCTAGATTGTTATTCAGTGTGCTTCACCACCATGCCTTCCCCTGTAGGACTAGGCACTTCTCCAAACCTCAGTTTCTCTATCCAGTGGGGATGATGATTTATCTATCGTTAAGGCTTATATGGAGGATTAAATGTAATAAATAATGTTAATTCCCTACCATGAAGTCTGGCACACAGTAAGTGCCCAATAAACTCTAGCTATTATTTTTATATATTCTATAAATGCTTCATAATTGATAGCTTGATTAAGCTTCATTTAAAAACTGAATTCCAAGAGAATATAGTTATTTGTCTGCTATAAAGAGTCTTGGGCTGTGTCCACAGAAGCAAAACAACTACTAGTTAAAATTGAAAGTAGAGTCAACTGGTTGCTTCTCAATATGCAATTAATAGCTTATTTGGCTGAATTATCTGAGTGAAATAATTGACTGTTTAGGTGTCCTGGCATCCAGTGTGCATAATACATAAATTTCCAAAAAATCACTGCTAAGAAAAAGAAGGTGAAGAATAAAGTCATGCCTGTGAGGCATTTAGACAGAATTGCCACTTAGCTCAGTAAAACAACCATTTTGACAGGCATTTTAAAAAATTTTCTGACTTCATCAGTTGATTCTTTAACTTGATTAAATTGCTTGGGATTATGTGTGTGGAAACAGCTCCAATCTCTTTTAGTCCTGCCCTGATTTCTTTTAGGTGCCAAATACATGGACCAACACTTACTTTCCTTATTCTCCTGCTGTGGGCTATTTTTCCAGTTACAACAAGGCTTCAAGAAATGGCATTAAATGCACACTCAATGTCTGCCTCACAGGCACTAATGTTAATAGGATGCATTTTGCTTAGCAAAGCAGCACTACTTGCGCAGAGATCTTGTTGCTTGTATTTTCCCATATAGTGCCCTGAATACTGAATTCCTATCTCATATTTTGGTGGTAAGAAATATATTCCATTCTGAAATGAGCTTTACTGACGATCCAAGTCATAAGCATGCAATTGCCCTAGCCTGGGTTTCAAATGTCTTACTCAGCAATCAGCACTATTTAGGAGAATGTCCATTTCAGCACAGGAAATAGTGCTCCAGGGATGTGAGTCAACATAGTTTCCAAAAAGGCCAACGGAGAGCATGGTTTGTTGAAAATGTGACTCAACATGATACATGTTCCTGGCAAATACGCAGATTAGCAGCAGTAACTTATTTGGAGTTTGTACCCTGACTCCATTAAGAAGGCTTTGAGGTAAGTTGAATATAATGCCCCAAATAAAAAGGAACACATGGACATTAGAACAGAATAAAAACCATTCTGTTAATGAGTACAGCTATGTCATTCCCAAGTATGGAACTGTTCCTTATTAATCAGTGAGGATCTTTCTTTGCTTTGTACCCTCTAGCCAAGTCAGCCTTAAATGAAAAACTCCAAGTATTCTTTATTGTTGGATAGACATGGGTGGTCTCTGAAACTTGGGGCTGCCTTCCCTCCTCTGCCCAGGAAAGTTGCCCTCCAGTCCTACAGCTTCATCCTAAAAAGGGTGCTTGGGGACCTAGATGGTCTCCACTGAATTGCACAGAGTAGCTCTCAGCTGCTTTGTGACAGCAAGTACAAATGGGTATGATGTACATGTGTGTTTCTCAGTGAATCATTCATTACCTGCATGATTTGTCTCTCCCCAGGCAATAGGCATAATAGCACAGCCCCCTTACTAAAGTGTGTCTGATAAAATTTGCAGACTGTTAGTAGAAATTTTCAATGTTTTTCTTTCTAAATGCTTTAGTTTATCTTGCCAGCCAAAAGTGTTTTACAAACACCTTTGCCAACATCCATGAAGCTCTAAGACCAAGCTCTGCTCTTAAAGATCTGAGAAGTGATTTGTTTTTAAGTCTTCA
Organism: Graphiurus murinus; assembly: GCA_004027655.1. Lineage (NCBI taxonomy): Eukaryota > Metazoa > Chordata > Mammalia > Rodentia > Gliridae > Graphiurus > Graphiurus murinus. The sequence continues at coordinate 131,135 of PVLC010000341.1, read as the reverse complement.
GTCTCCCGGAGTGAAGAATTAAAGTTTCCACGGTTCTGGCTTTAATGGTTTTCCCCTGACCACTAGCCATCTGCTGTGGTACAGAGACATTTCCTATAGGGATACACGCCTTAGCAAATTTTTGTCATTGGTGTCATATAAACTCAGCATTTCTTGTCATCTTTCAGTCCTTATAAACTGCTTTTGAATTGACAGCTGTCACCAACATGCCTAGGTAGCAATTTAGAGGTTAGCGTAATTGACCAAGGTTAAATTTTCTACTTGATCACTAAAGATTAAGAATTTGGGGATGTTTTTAGTTAGCAACTAATGCCTTATTATGTATAAGTGAATTACGAGACACTGCAGTTTCTGTCTTAATAGTAAGTGTTTACACAGTAGTGGACGTAGTATTTTGTTTCTTTATGTATTAGAGACAATTCATAGGAATCCTAGACTTCATTTTATCGATAGAAAGGCATCACTATATAGGCTTTACCATCTTTTGTTAGCACACAAAATCTAATCTGATTGTAGTGCCTGAGAAGGTACTATAACAATATTACTGTTTTAAATAATTTTCTTTTACTTTTTATCGTGCTTTTACTGAAACCTATTTTGTAATTCAAAAAGATGCTGTCTACACATATAAAAATGATTTTTGAGATCATTTGAAAATTGTATATCCCACAAATTCATTGATTAAGGAAAGTTACCCTTTCTCAGTTTTTTGAAAAATTTTTCACTGAATATGGTCATGTACTTTTCTGATGTACAAACTGTGTGGTGATAAGGGAACTGCTGACATTATTTGCACCATGCTTAAGGGTATCACCAAGTGCTCTGTGTATGTATGTACTTGTCACTCTGAACTTCAGTATGATGTGTCATTACAATGCACCAATAAAAGTATATTTAAAAAAGAGGTTTATCCTGCTGACCACAGGATGAGGTTTCATGGAGTGAATTGTATTTCTCTCATTTTGTCACTTTATTCTTTTCCTATATTGCTGGAAAAGAAGTGTCAACTATGAATATTTAGTCTTAATGACACAAGGAACAGCTGGTGGAAAAATATGTGTACCCTCCCCCAGAAAAGGTGACCTTTTGAAAATATACAAGAAATGTATTTGCTTTTCCACTTATTCCCTTGTGGTTAATATCAATGTAGACATACTAGGGTGCATATCTTGAGCTTTGTTGACGAATAAGATTAGCATCTGGTCACTTATAATTTGGGTACTGTATACTCTAGCATCTTTATATCCTCAAACAGTGGGCTATCTTTGTTATAAATTTCTACTAATAGTTCCAAAGAAGACAAAATAGGTGAATGTGGGTGGCCCAACCTACCCTTATATGAAACTAGGAAAGCAACTCAGAATCTACGTGTACTGCTGCTGGGAATAGGAAGTAGGTGAGGGAGGATAAAGAATCACATTATATTGACCAAGATAATTCTCTGGAGTCATGTATTTTCTTGTGTGATTTGAAAATCACAGGACATTAGTTTTCTGCTTGGCTATTTTTATAGGTTTATTAGTGCATTGTAATTATATATTGCAGTATGGTTCAAAGTGATGCAAACATGTGCACACAGAACTTGGTGTATTTCCCTCTGTCTCCCACCCTGCTCCCTCCCCCTCAATTTTTGTACATATTTGTAGGATTGGTAGTGATGCCTTCACATATTAATGGGATACTATTCTTATTTGTGTCATGCAAATACAACTATAACATTTTTCAAATACTTATCCACTCTCTCCCTCCTTGGGATGAGGCTGAAGGGTTAGGATTTTGATAATGGTAGTATTCATCTTGAAACAAAACAAAGGTGTTTGAATAACAGGGAGACATCCTTGCATTCATGTTATTTTCTTTACAAGGCAACTGAGAGGGATAGTATCAGTAATGTGCTTATCTCCACAGCAAATCATAAGATGCAGTGGATCTTGCAAAAGAAAATAAAGCGACTTGAGGATTATAAAAATATAAAGGTATTCAAGACTTCAAAAGCACTAAAACAACATTGGCCCAAGAGAGAAGCAAGACCTTTAAAGCATATTGTAAATTATTATTCTATAAGGCAAATGTATTATTTTATACTTTCTTTAGGGTTAGTAGCAGTTAAAAGACTTATATTACAAAATTATATTTAAAGGTCATCAGCTGTTTTATTCCAGGTGCAACCTATGCCTAAAAACATTTAAGCAATTTTTATAAAGTTGAGGTTACTGTAGGGATGGTGGCCCATTGCTATAGAATGTCTAGGGCCTATTAGAGAAGAAATACTTTAGTGGGAATATTTGGCTTTGTTAACTCTTGGAAGCCCACTGAAAAATACAATTAGGTAACTAAATGCATGAAAATTGGCTTGAAATTCATTTTACCAGTAGGGGGCGTTAGGATAGAACTTTCCCTGTGTATTTGAGGAAAATTTGTTATTGAGAAACAATGATAATGAAAGTGTTTATTACTCATATGCCTTCTTACCCCCTGTCTCTAAAACCTGGAGGAATTTGAGTCTCTAGAGATACTGCTTTTGGCCCTATTCAATACCTGCCTGTTTATTTACAAAATTTTAATATGTTAATATATTTAAGTTGCTAAGCAATCTGGGCAAAGGAAGATTCCATGCTGCATATGCTTGAGGGTCAGTAATCAAGGGATTAGACAAATTACATGAGTTCATCAAAGGGGCATTAAGAGGAGAGCCCCACACCCACAAGAACCAGAGGAAGGGCAAGAGTTTTCAAATCAGACTACATCAAGACATTGTGACAGTAACTAGAGCACAACAGGAGGCCAGAAAAACCTCTGGAAGATTGTCAAACGTTTGCCTTTCAACAGGTTGGAGACCAGAAGTGCTGTTCAGAGGGTCACCAACAACAATGAATTTCGCCCAGGGTGTTCACATTAAAACTTAAAGGCCAAAGATATACCTGTTAGGAAACACACCCATGTATTTCAATTGGAATTTCAAGGGCTTTCCTTCCTTTTGTTATATCATTTAAGCCAACATATATTTATCATCCATTTTAAGCCAGGTACAGCAAAAGGCTCTAGGGAATATAGAAGTTTATAAAATAAGATCCCTGTCTATCACAAGATCAGAGTATAGAGTAGGGAAGATAATGAAGAAAATCCACAGCTATAAAAGTATTAAGTGCTGTGATAAAACTATTCAGTAGTAGCTAAGGGACAGCAAATGAGGGACATGTGCATATTATATGAGTGTGAGTTGTTAGTCATAATGTGAGCAATGCCAGAAATCATCTTAAAAGGAGGTATCACTAGAGTTGAATCTGGAGTATGAAGAAGCCAGGTGTGATGGTGCACACTTGCAATCCTAGTACCTGGGAGGCTGAGACAAGAGAATTGTAGATTCAAGGCCAACCTCAGCAATGTAGTGAGACTCTCAGCAACTTAGTGAGATCCCATTTTAAAAAAAATAAAGGCCTAGGGGTGTAGCTTATAGGTAGAATGCCCTTGTATTCAATTCCCAGTATCACCCCTCCCCCCAATGCACACACACACTAGGAGAATGGGCCAGGTAGGCAGAGGAGCATTTGAATTAGCAGGCAAAACATGTACTAAGGCATAGAAGGAGGCAAATGTGGCTTCTTGAAAGAGCTATAGGTAGGCCAGTATAGCTAAAACCGAAGGTGGAATGGAAGAGATGACAGGAGATGATGACAGAAAGGTAAACAAGGGCCAGATCATGAAGTGCCTTTGTAGGCCATAGTAAAGAGTCTGTATGTTACCTTGGAAACAACAGGAAACCAGTGAAGAATGCTGAGCAGGGGGCAACATAATCAGACTTGATTTTTAGAAAAAAATCAAACTGGCAGCCGTGTGATAAGTACTATAATAGATGTAAGCAGCAGAGCTAAAGAAGTACAGGGGAAGTACACCAAAGGGTGCACCTGTTTCCCTTAATAATTGACAGCTTAAATAAGCCCACACAACTGGCACATATTTGTGAAATGGAAGGTTATTTAATTTGAACTCTTTTTCTTTCCAGAAGTTTGAGGACTTTTTATTTTACAGGAGTTCAGGACATTTGCTGGAATGTGATAGCTGAAAGACATAAATGATTTCAGACACATCCGTAAATTATAACTGCATATTGCAGTAATGGGGCTACCAAGATATAGGGGCAAGTTTCCTACTACTTTGAGGATGTCATCAAATAAGGTGTTGGCCTTCAGCATGACCCTAATGGCTTTGTCAAAGATAGAAAGTTGATACTCTCTTTGAACTTTTTCTGCTCAATATGAATGTTTGAGATGTCACTCTTTACTTTCTAAGAATGGAAATGACCAAAAAATCCAAACAACCCTTTTAATTTCCCTTTGACATTGGTTTAAGGTTATACGAACATCAAGGCCACCCCTAGCTCAAGCAATATTGTCTGATGATTCAGCTAGAGAAAGAACCAAGCTTTAGATTTGAAATATATAGTTCTCTTGAATTAGAATCCTCAGCTACATTGGTGCTCACAATTTCCTTTGTAGGTAAAAATTAAAAGTCACCGTTACCTATTTTGAATTGTAGCCTGGCATTTGCTGCAGTTAGGAAATCAAACAGCTGGCTGGGTACCTTGACATTGAAAATGCAACAGAATCACTTAAAAAAATCTTTTTGGAACTTGCACATTTGTTTCTTTATTACCTAATGCTTGCTGATCAAAACTGCATTCAGCAGAGAGAGTCGGGAAATTGATTTCTTTGGAATTGATAAGTAAAACACATAAATTAGTAATTGTAAAGTCATAAAATCTTTCTTATAGTTTAGACATCTTTATGAATGCATCTGACATTAATTGTCTCTAATGATGTTGCTGAATTGATCTTCCTATTAATATTTTGCTTGTTCAGCTGTTAATATTGGCACCCCCTATGAATGTCAACAATTTACTTGCAAAGAAGAATATATGAAGCTTGTGTATACAAGTCAGTAGTATTAAACAAGGAAGTACAATGTTGCTGAAGATAAAGTTTGTCCATAAAGGCGAAAGCTAATCAATCTCTGGTGTGCACTGTTATTTAAAGGGGATCAGTTAATGTCAATTTTGTTTGCTATTAAATTCAGATTTTTGTCTTTCATTGTAATTAAATTGCACACATTTTGTTGTATGATTGCTTCTCATTTTGATGTTACATACATTGATACTTTTAAGGAAGTGCAGATAGGACTTATGTCCCTGTCCCCCATCCCTAAGTTGACATTTATTGAAACTTTAAGTAATGCCAGGCACCATACTACTTTCATAGAAAACATCTCATTGAATTCTCAAAACACATCTCAGAGAGTCAGGAACATTAAAATAACATGTCTGTCTAAGGCCTCATATCTATTAAGTAATAGAGTGAATATATGAATTTAGGCGGTTTGAGTTCAGAGACCTTGAGAGAGAGAGAGAGAGAGAGAGAGAGAGAGAGAGAGAGAGAGAGAGAGAGAGTGTGTGTGTGTGTGTGTGTGTGTTACTCATGCACAATAGGCAAGTGCTGTCAAGTGCTGTACTACTGAAGTACTTCCCTAGTCCTTTTTCATTTTGTTTAAAGATAGGGTCTCATTAATTTGTTCAGGCTGGACTTAAACTTGCCATCTTTCTATCTCAGTCTTCTGAGTAATTGGGATTTCAGGAGTATGTCAGCATGCCTGGCTCAGAAATCTCACTCTATTTTTATATTTTTTAATTTTCTTATTTTTGGTATTGGAGGTTGAACCCAGGGACAGTCTACCTTTGAGTTATACCCTCAGCCCTTTTTACTTTTTATTTTTGAAGCAGTGTCACAGTAAGTTGCTGAAAGTCTCACTAAAATGCTGAGACTGGCCCTGAAACTGCAATCATCCTGTCTTAGTCTTCTCATACTGGGACCACAGATATGCACAATAGCGCCCAGCAGGAAACCTCACCCTTAACCACTATGCTATACTGTCTTGCCCAGTGTTTTTTCTCAGTCAGAGTCAAGGCTGTCAGCACCCAGATGAGGTTTGCTACCATTACCAATAGGTAGTCTGGTTTTAGAGCCCAAATTTTGTGTAAATTGAAACTCTTAATCCCTTCCTACTTTGTGGTCCAATGTCCACTTCTAAATAATTACTGAAGAGAAATGAAAACATATGTCCATAGAAAGACTCATGAATATTCATAGATGCTTTATTCATAATAGCCTCAAATTGGAGACAATCCAACTGTCTATCAACCAGCAAATGGATTGTAGTATAGTTATACAATAGAAGACCACTCAGTAATTAAAGTAAGTAAATTGTTATTACATACAACATGGATTAATTTCACAGACATAATTATGAGTGAAAGAAACCAGGTATAAGTGAATGCATACCGTGAGAATCTATTCATATAAAGTTCAAGAATAGGCAACACTAAAATCTGGCGAAGATATCAGAACAGTGGCGACCTCTGGAAAGGGATAGACTTGAAGGGGTAACCAAGGAACTTTCTGTAGTGATGGAATATCACTTACTTTGTGATGTAGGACACCGAGGTTGATGTACTTGAAAAAACTCATTGCACTCTTACGATCTGTCCATCTCATTCTTTATAAATAAGACCCCAATAAGAATGTAAAATAATCAAACAAAGGACAAAAACAAATTTTAGCCCTCAGCATAACTTTTCTGTAGTGCAAACAGGTAAAACATATCTAGTCTAATGCCAGGGCAGGGATGCAGAATCATGAGCATCTATTCTGAGGAGACTGGGATAGGGCTTTGAAGATGCAGAGAGGAATTTATAGAATGTTCCTAGGTAGGTGATTCTAAGAGTTGTAGACAAAAAATGTTATTAGGGAAGAGACTGGAAAGTCTTTAGGATGAGTAGGGGCTTACCACACTAGGTAACTGGCAAGAATAAAGTGAGCAGCAGGACCCAGTTAGTTGGCTGGGATGCCAGATGCTTAAGACTTTCTTCTGGGAACCATGTTCTAGAAGGGCACAGCAAAAGCCTGGGTATTTCAAACTCCCAAGCAGAAGATGGTGGTGGGAGCAGACTAGGAGGCCCTAAAAATGCTACTGGCAATTATTCTAAGTCATACATTCTCAAAGTCAGAGATACTGCCTCCTAGAGGATATTGGAATAATCAGGGTGAAATAGCAGTAACCTCTGATAAAAGTTACGGGAAAGGAAGGGGGTAATAGAAGTGCCCAGGGGGGTATTGGGCATTTTTTTTTCCGAAAAGGGGTGATAAGCAAGTAAGTTTGGAAATATATGTACCATTTAAAACTTTAGTCTTGAATGAGATGTCAACACAAATTCTTATTTCCTCTGTCTAAAACAGATATTCACCTGTGTTCTTCCTCATTCTTATCAGATTTCTGCTGAAATGACACCTCCTCCTAAAAGCCTTCTTTCACCACTTTATCTGAAATAATCACTCCTTACCTCTTGGTACAGTTTTTATCTAGAACCCAAAGGCCCATGTGTTAAAAGCTTGGTCCCTATCATGGCATTCTGGGGAGGTGGCAAATTCTTAAGAAGTAGGGCCTAGTGGGAGGGCTTCATCATTGGGGGTGTGCCCTTGAAGGGGATAGTGGGACCCCAGCACCTTCCATTTTCTGGCTATAATGTTAGTAGCTTTGCTCGACCACGTGCTCCATCCCCGTGATGTTCTGGCTTACTATGGACCCAAAGCAACAAGACCAATTGATCATAGACTAGAACCTCTAAAACCAAAGCCAAAACAAACCTTTCTTCTTTATAAGTTGATTATCTCAGGCATTTTGTTCTAGTAATATAAAGCTAAGGCATGCCCCCCTCACCACCACCACCATTCTCTGTCCTCTTATTTTGCCTTATTCTTCATGACCCTCATATGATGCTAGTTATCAGTTTATCGAGCTAACTTTTGTTCACTCTATTATAAGCTCCCCAAGGTTGTACAATCTTCCCAAGTGCCTAGAAAAATGTTTGATGCCTAGAAGGTGATCAGCAAATATTTGTTAAAATGACATATTAATATGTGATTATTAGCCAAGCACGGTGGTGTATGCCTGTAATCCCAGTCTTCGGGAAGCTGAGACTAGAGAATTACAGGTTCAAGGCCAGCCTCAGCACTTAGCAAGACCATGTTAAAAAAAAAAAAAAAATATATATATATATATATATATATATATATATATATATATATATATATGCTGGGGTGTGTGGCTCAGAGGTGTAGAATGTCCCTGGGTTCATTTCTCAGTAGTCCCCCCAAAAGATGTGAACAAAAGAAAATGGTAGAATAATTTTAAATTTTAAAAAGTTATGATCATCAAAAAAAGGAGTAAAAAAATAGTATAGGTTTATTTCAGTGATGTTGCCAACTCTTATATGACATAAGATGTTACTACCTGTGCCTAGAATTAGTATATTATACTCATAAACATTGGCCTGTTTCCTAATATGTGCTCACTATAACAAATAAAGCCACCAATGATCAATAAAGAGTAAGTAAAGGCCTAGTTATTGGGCTAAATTGAGTTGCCTTCTAGTTGTAGTTTCTTTTTGCCACTTGAGCTATGTAGTTCAAATAGTCTCAAGAGCCAGTACACATGCTTCAATTTATCTTTATGATAGAAGCAGAATGCGCTACTTTTCTATGTGTTTACATCTGTCAGAGCTAGTCTTCTTTCATTCTGAAAGAGATCAGTCGTTCCTGTGATAGAGGATTATACTCTCTGCCACCCATAAGCTGGCTTTGATCCCTCTTATCTCTCTTCCTGAAAGGGCATCACCATTTCACTATGTCTCTAGCAACTTGCAGGGTTCCAAACACAGCACCATTTTAATTTAAATATAGTCATATCCACACAACTACTCATACATATGGCTGTTTTAGTGGCTTGAACCTTCTCAGATTTTCTGAAATGAAATACCTGCATAGCAGATACTTAATTTAGGATAAGAAAATAAAAGAAAGTGTGATATCAGTGCAATGCTTACTCTTATGCTTTAATACGTTTTTTCCTATCATAGAGTCATTCCCCAAACATGACAGATTCAATTTTTCTTCACAATCAGAACTTAGATTGACTCAATAAGTGAAGGTGAGGTTCAGACTTACTATCCTCAATGCCAGTTTGAGTCAGTTCATTTTAATTCAATCCAGCAAATATTTAATGAACTCTGGCAGACACTGTGCTAGATAAAGAGATAAAAAGACCAATATAATTTCTGCCCTCATGGCATAGACCATAAGTACATAACCAATAATTAAAGGTATGAAGAGCAATATAAATGTAGATACGCAGGGTAGCGTAGGCACAAACAACATGAGGAAAATAGTCTATAAGGTCAGGAAATGACTTCATGAGTAGATAATATTTAGACTGAAACTTATAATGTAATTGAAAAGTGAAAATGGTTATCATTTTTCAAATTAAGTGATTATATTTTCTTTGATTGCAGCCTGCAGGCATGCCAAAGCTCAGTGGCTTCTTTCTTAAGTAGATAACAAAGACCTAGATATAGGGAGAATTTTATATTCTGAATAAATTTATTCAATTATTCAATAGATATTTACTGAATGTCTACCAGGTGATATACTGTTCTTGGCCCTAGGAATACAGTAGCTTATACAGCAAACAAGGTCTGAGATGAAAGAGCTTTTATGTATACAGTAGAAGGAGAGGGACAAAAATAATAAATACAAAAGTATCAGGTACTGATAAATATTAAAAAATTAAATAGAAAAAGAGTAGAGGATTTCCTTTTTATTAGATAGGTGACATTTAAGCTGAGACATGACTTCTAAGAGCCACACAAATGAGTATTAGGGAAGAAACATCCAAGGAAGATGTAACCTCAAAGGTAAGAGACATAAGGCAATAAACAAACTTGACAATCTAGAGGGACACATAAACCAGTATGACTGAATACTACAGGGCAAGAGGAGAAATTAGAAGGACATGAAGTAGACAGGAGTCAGATCATGCATGATTTTGTGAATTTAGGGATTTTATACTAAGTGCAAAGATAATCACCTGGAAGTTCTCTTTCCAATATGGCAGCGACTACTCACGTGGGGCTATTGAGCACTTATAATGTAGCTAGTTCAAAATGAGATGTAATAAGACTTGGTGTGAAAAAGAGAATGTAAAATGTCTCACTAATTTTATATGGACTAAATATTGAAATTATAATATTTTGGATATATTGGGTTAAACAAAATATATTATTATTAATTTTACCTGCTTCTCTAAACTTTTAAAAATGCAGCTATTAGAAAGTTTTTTAATGTGTTTTTATTGGTACATTATAGTTTCACATCATAATGTAAATCATCTTGACAATTATGTATGTGGCTCACATTTGTGCCTTACATCTTCCTTCCTTCCTTTTTTCCCTTCCATCCTTCCTTTTTTTTCAGCACTGGGAATTGAAACTAGGAGCATTCTACCTCTGAGCTATACCCCTAGCCCTATTTTTATTTTATTTTTAAATAGAGTCTAAGTTGTTAAGGGTCTTACTAAGTTGCTGAGGTTCACCTCTAACCTTTGATTCTCCTGTTTCAGCCTCCCAAATATTGGAATTATAGGCATGTGCCACCACACTCCACTCTCACATTATATTTATATTGGAAAATATTTTCCTAGAAGGTTTTGAGCAAAGGAGTGGTATGTGATTATTATTTTTCAAAGAAGACCTTTAGCTGTCATACAGAGAAAGAATGGAAGGGGAAAAAGAAACGAATTCATTAAGGGATTTTGGCAATAATTAGACAAAAATATTGCTGGCTTGGATGGAGGTGATAGCCAAGGAAGTTATGGAAGCTGATATTTTTGGTAGGCAGGGTTGAGTTGTTTTCATACTATTTGGATGTAAGGGGATTAGGACAAAAGGAAAGCTTTGTGACCGCTCCCCCAAATGAAGCCTTGAGTTTTTAGCTTGAGCAACTGTATATGTAGAGGCACAATCAAGTGAGATGAAAAACACAGGAGGCACATTTCTGGTTGGGGGTAGATATCAAGCTCTGTTTCGGGGATATTAAGTTTATGATACTTGCAAAGCATTCAAGTTGATGAATCAAGTATACCATTGAACATCAGACTCGGAATTTCAGAAAGAGGTCAGAACTAGAGAAATAAATACAGGATTCATAAGCATATATGTGTGGGAATAGGCAATACCCAGCAATAATATGTAGAGAAATGAAGGCCAAAGACAGAGTCCTGGGGCATGCAATCATAAAGAGGTAGAACCAAAAAAAGGAACCCAGTAAATATTATAAGGAAGCAACATTTGATGAGGTAAGTAAAAAAGGAGTGGTAACACAGAAGACGAGTATAGAAAGTGTTACTCTAAGAAAGGAGTGGTCAACTGAGTTACACTGTTGAGAAATCAAGTAAAGAGAAGACAGATCGTGATTATTCTATTTGGAAACATAGAGGTCATTTGGTGGTGAATTGGTGGTGGCAGAAGCCCCATTGGAGTGGGATGGGGGAGAATGTGGGTGAAGAAGTAGAGTCAGTGAACATGAAAGCTCTTTCAATTTTTGCCCTGAGGTGACATGGGGGATTAGCTGGAGAAAGATATGGTAATAAGGGGAAATTTTCTTGTGTATGCTTTATCAATATCAAAGATACTAGACTGTTTTATACTTTTATTAGTGAATTATAATTGGACATCATGGTGAGATTCAAAGTGATACGTTTATGCATGTACCCATCACTTGGCGTGTTTCCCAATGCTGAAGGAAATGATCCCATACAGAGAAAGGATTGATTTCACAAGAGAGAAGAAGAGCAATTGCAAGAGTAATGTTTTGAGAAATCTATATGGAGCTCCTTAATTGGAACAGGCACACATTTTTATCATAGTAGAAGAGAGTGTGGCAAGAGATTATGTGTGTATGCAGTGGGAAGATATGGAGTAAGGGTGGGAGGTAAAGGTAGGCAAATGATATTGCAGCTGATTTGAAGGAGTGATAAACTTTTTCAAAGTGAAAAAGTAAACATACTAGGGTGCAGGAATATCCCAGGACAATGTTGTATACCATGAGGCTAGTTTGCACTGTTGCATGTTTTCTCCAACAACTTTCTGGAACTTACAGGAGGAACTCAAAGAAACTGCTGCTAATCATTTCTATAGCTAAGGTCATAGAAAACACTTGATTACTTTCTTTATGTTGCCTTATGTTCACTTGGTCTGGCCTGCTGAACATTGGCTTTTCCCATATGCAAGAGTATTACAACATAAGCCTGTATGTTTGCTTGCAGGTATCCCCTTTTTCTACACAATGTTATATACACTATGACTACAGGAAAGCCAGACTTCCAGGAGGAGGCTAAAAAATTTCCTCAAGCCTATAGTTCTAAAACACATTCTAGACTAAGAGTGTGATTATGCCATATGCCATTTATCCTTGTGTATCAGACAAATATTTAATCTCATGCTGGTGTTTCCAGTTTCCCACTCAGTCTTCTGCCATTTAGTCCTCCATTTCAACATTATTACCTCTCCCACTCATACCATTTCCTTTTTCTTTACATATAGTTTTGGTCACATTTCTCTGCTGTCTCATTTGTTTTTTAAGTATCTCTGTTCTTTAGATTTTCTATCCTTCCTCAGCATCTTCCTCTTTCATTTCCTTCTCAAAGCCTTTTGTAGAATCAATCACTATTACACCATATATGAATATATTTTATTGTATTATCCATTTCACGTGGAATATGTTCTGTTAGCAAAGTACTTATTACTATTTCTTTCTGCAGATTATCTTCTTGAACTAAACTAAGCTCAAGAGGAAGTAAACCAATGACTAGTATGGAATTTCAGTTAGAAGTCTATTTTCCATTTGTACCTCTAGGTATTTTTAATCAGTTGGCATTAGTGAAATGGAGAATTATTATTGGACACTTGGAAAAACATAAAAATACAAGCTAAATATATCAGTGGGAATCTAGGGCTTGTATGACTTCTCCTAAGATAATATAGAACTTCCCTGAGATTATTTTGGGATTGTATAAGTACTGGTCATTCTCCAACTTCACTATGGGTATCAATGTTCTTAGGTTATTAATGTTAAAAATGGTATGATGCTTTATTCATTGACCTGGCTCTTTTCTAAAGAAACACTGTAATCAATAGCCACATTGACTGAAGTACAAAAAATTAACTTTGAATTATGAAAGCTTTTTAAATCTCTTCAAAAGGGTCTAATCTCTGATATTTTAAAATGATCTAAATATCAAAAGTTATATTAAAATGATGAGTATTACTAACAATTAAACTAGTCCCAATATGTTGTACAAAGTCCATAGAATTATGGGTTGATTATAATTAAATTAAAGTTCTTAACCACATGACTTTCTCAGTATTAAAATATAGCTATAATGAGAAGCCTGATTTGCTTAGTTGCTGCCCAGCCTTGCTCTAGGACCAGAAGATAAATATGACCCCTAATCAGAGGAAATAGAAAGTCAGCCTTCTTCTGTTTTGCTTTTTGCTTGTTCCTACGACCAAAGCTTTATTTTGTACCCAAGCATAATTGACTAGGTTACCATTTTTGTTTCCTACCTCTTGCTCTCCTTACCTTGCACCTGACTCTCTGCCAACTAACCTACTACTGCCATGTGAACATTAAAAGTTGGTCCCACCCATCTATTGAAATGACATGTGTTACTTAACATTGAATCTTCTTGATGTCAACTGCCTACATGATTATATTTCGTAATATAGCCTTCTGCTGTGACCTGCACAGAATGCCTGTACCATTCAGATGAGTATATCTAGTTTTTGAGATTCTGGACATCTTTCTAGTCTACTCTATGGAGTCATCCTCTTTAGGCTTTTTGCTGCAGTTAATCAATGTAATCATTTGCAAATAAACTGAGTTCTTTCACTTTAGTTACTAAAAATATATATAGATGAAGATGAGAAGGATGGCTTTCAGGAGACACAATGTGTTTCACCACTAAAGTATAACTGTCTTATCTATATTTGAAGCTTTCTATACAGACTATTCTAACCAGAGGAGAGAAGATGAAATGGTTAAATCCCAAATCAAAGAGATTAAAGAATAGTTAAATACCTTCTTCCCAAGAGAGAAACAAAAACAGACATTTGTCGAGTATTGATTCTTAGTCAAATAAACTTCATGGGTAAATAGGGCACCTTTTATTTTTTTATTTATTTTTTAGGGCACCTTTTAAAGTCAAGTTTGATAACTAGAGTTCTAACCATGGGATCTTCATAGATGGATACACTCAGCAATGTGACAAGGACATGGTAAAGGGCTTTCTTATTACACAGTAGGTAAACTCAGGGGAGAAAAAGCAAAAGCAATTCATAGGCTCAGGTTTGCATATCAAAAGAGTGAAAGATGATGTGAAAAGTGAGGGTATCCCTTAAGTGAACAGAAATCAGAATCTAGTTAGGTTGGTAATTGGGACCAAAGTGAAAGCAAAGGGGGTAAAAATAAAAGTGATGAGTTTCTGCAGAACGAATTCGGGAAGATTGCAGCAAGAGCTGTGTGAAATTGAATGAATGCAAGCAGGAAACAGCACAGAATAGAAATGCAAAGCATTACAGGTCCTTCAATAGGGTCCTAAGGATTCTGCCTGTCATCCACCAATAAAAATAATAGGAGCTAAAGAGGCCTTCTGTGTCTGAATGGTTATATGCAAAAAGCATAGTAGGACAAAGGGAGATCTATTCAAGGAATAAAACATCAAGTTTACAGGGAGACAGGAAAATATCACAGAACAAGTTTGAGTGTAAAATAAAGATAAGCCTGACAAAGGAGGAGAATGAAAAGAAGAACTAGCATATATAAGATGACTTGAAAGCCCATCCACTTCACAATTTTGGTTTTCTGAATGATAGGCAGACACAAACTCCACTTAAATAGTGCCTTTTGTGATCTGGAAGTTGTGCCTTACATATTTTGAAATTTCTCCTTGATTTGAGGAATGAAATCTTAGAATCCTTTTTGAAGTCACAGGAATTGAATGTTTTTAAATCTTGTAAATGATGGTCCATGAACTCTCTGAAAGAAAAATCTTAAACTTTATTTTTACAATGGTAGCATTTGTATTGTTTATATATAATACTTTCCGTCTTGGAATGAAGAATGACAGTAGCCATTACCTCAACCACTACAAGACATCTCCCCACCAAAGTCATTATGTATTGTATTAATTCTATAGGAAAAGGATGATTTTTCTTATGAAATTCTATGAATTAAGACCCTTTAAAATAGTCTTCTTAAGGAAATGAGATTAAACAAAATATATTCTATGATACTGCAGCAACCTCAGAATTTTAAATTATCTAGTTCCATAAACACCATCATATTATTAGATCATTCACAGTATGAGAAATCTAAGGTTTTGCATGTCCCAGAAAGTTGCTGAGGTTGGTAGAGAAGTAGACTGTTTAAGATAATAGTATTAGTCATGATGGGAGGATGTGATTAATTAGATTTCTAAATTATTTCTTTTTTTAATGTTGTGGTAGTATTTATATATGATGGACTTATTTTTATATGAATGTTGAATAGGAAAATCACCCAGAACATACTTAAATTATATTCCTACCCCTTTAGTGTCTTCCAAATACACAATGAACAGCTTTAAAAAAACACCATTCAGCATGTTATTTAATTTTTATTACTCTATATTACTATAAGTATCTAGTAAAAATGAGAGTGTAATTTGATATGGCCTCTAAAATCAATGAGCCAACAAAGAGTTGACAATAATTTTGATAGAAGTTTGGAGTACTTAATTATCACCTAAAATACACGAGCTGAATTACAACCTCTCTCTAGATGCTTCTTAAAATGTCAAATGTTCAGGATCCTCCATTTATAGAGTTGGTTTTACAGGATGCTATGTTTTGTACCCTCTGCAATAATGTTGAAGTTTCATTGCCATTGTGGTGGTCTTAAGAGGTGGGAGCCTTTAATAGATGGTTAGTACATTGAGAGAGATTAATGCCACTCTAGAAGGACTGGACGTGAGAGATTTCTTGCTCTCATAGTACTAGATTAGTTACCATGAGAGTATGTTGTTATAGTATGACCACTCTTTGTGTTTTTGTCTCTTGCATGTGTTTCCTTGCCCTTTAACCTTCTGCCATATTAGGACACTCTCTCCAGATGCCACCCCTATAAGCTTGGATTCCCAAGCCTCCAGACTTGTGAGCTAAATGTCTTTTCTTTATAAATTATCTAATCTGTAATATTGTATTATAGCAAAATAAAATGGATTAAGATAGAGGTGGACAGATCAAAGTCCTAAATTTTAGTGCTTAGTGATTTTTCATGTTTGTATTACATTCACTCCATTTCACTCACACATGCAACAGAGGTTTAAATTAATATATCTTTGTATTCTCTGTCTACCATTGCATAATTTCCTTTACCATATTTCAACTCTTCTGGAGTAGGTTTCTGTTAGCATTGTCAGACTGTAACTGAGTCACTTGGTAAGGATGGGAGAAGGAACTGTCCTTCCTTCAATATAGCTTCCATATATTGTCCTACAACTCTTTGCTTTAGTCATCCGTTCATCCACACTTGCTACTCATTTCACTCTCTTCTACTTCCTGCAATCCCCTCCCCTTGCAGGGGTCAGTCCTGCTCTCTTCTATGATGAGAAATAATAATTGGTGTTCTAATAGCAAATGCATATTGAGTGCTTATTATGTGACAGGTACTGTTCTAAGAAATTTATAGATGTTACTTAGTTTAATATATCTAATTGGTTTTTTCTAATTTTATTTCAAAATTTCAAGGTTACAGAAATTTAAGATAATAAAAAGGGGGAAAATCAAGCATTTCACTCCTGAGATTTCCTTCTCCAGGGATTATACATAAGGTTTTTTTTTTGTGTGTGTGTGTGTGTGTTTGCGGTACTGGGGATTGAACTCAGGGGCTTTCTACCTTCGAGCTATACCCCCAGCCCTATTTTTTAATCCTTATTTTGAAACCAGGTCTCACTAAGTTGCATAGTGCCTCACTAGGTAGCTGAGGCTGGCCTCGAACACGGATCCTCTGGTCTCAACCTCCCAAATGCTGGGATTACAAGCATGCGCCACCACGCCCGGCTCATAAGTTTTTTTTTTAAAGTTCCCTATCATCTATAGACCACCAGAAAGGACATTCCATTCATAATTCCAGCTAGATTAGATGTCTTCATATCTTGTTTTTAGTATACATATCTCTTGACAAAGTGACTTTAATGCTTCAAATCATCAGGAAAGGAGAGAGACTTTTATATGAAATGATGAATGACTAGGATAAGCAGTCTGGAGAGTGGGTGAAAATAAAGTAAAAAGGTTGGACAGGGAGAGGTTGAATCTGGCAACTGCATTTTGAAGTCATATTAAAAGAGGCTATGTCACTAAAATGAAAGTAACTTATTTATTAAGATCTTACAATGCAAGAGGTAATATTTAAAAATAAAATTTTAACACAATTCTTGGAGTCTATGGGAAGCATGCAGTTAGTGATAGGAGAATGGGTTGAATTTGTAATAATTGGTGTCTTGCTTTCAGAGTTCAGAAATATAATCTCATTTTTATTAGAATCCTACCTATATTTAACATTGAAAATTATTCTAAAGATGAAAATTTTGAGAAGCATGTACCTTTCAAGGTTCAAGGATATAATTTTATTTTCGTCAAATTTTGTTCACATGAAATGTTAAAAAAATCATTGAAGGATGAAAATGTTGAGAGAACTCTAAATCTTCTACCCATTTTAATAAGGATCTTGTGGTACCTCTATTCCCAGAGTATTATTACAATTTGTTTTAAAATGGTGTTCATCATACCCTTTTTTTTTTAACATGTTGTGAAGTTTCATCTGCAAAATGTGAGATGATATTATCTAAATTCAATTCACACATTTGGTTCAAGGTTAAAATGTCTCTGCCCCTCAATGGGGTGGGGGAAGAAAGCTGCTTTGTTTAATGTTAATGGAAAAATTTTACCTGTAAAGTAGCTTCCGCATGTAAAATTAAGTTGTCCATCTGTGTTCTGTGCTCATCCTCTCAGCCTTTCTCCCTTTTCTTCAATATACTTTCCCTTTAGATTCGCCTAACAAAATTTTTAGATATGATGCTACATAGTGGGTATATCGAGAGATCTGAGCATAAAGTATCATTTCTATGGTCTTAGGGAAAATCTACTTCTAAATATTATGTCTCCAACTAGATTGTAAGATTAAAATAAGGAGAGGGACTAAGATATTACCTTATGTAGCCTCCTACACTGCCTTATGCAGGAAAGTGCTTAATAAAGGTAAAAAGATACTGACCTGAAATAGCCAATGTAGTTGAAAAGGAATACCCCAGACTACTACTCAATAGTGCGGTTTTCTGTAAGCATGTCTATGTCTATGGTCAATTGACCAGTGATGTGAACTTCTCCTACAAGCTCATAAATGCAAAATCTCAGGCCCCAGCTCAGACTTAGTCATGATATGCATTTGAATATAATCTCCCTGTGATTTTTATGTTCATAAATATGGATGAAGCACTTTACTAATTCCACCTTAAAAACTTATTTCTAATACTTTTTGTGTGTGTCCCTCTTTCTTCTGCTTACATTGTAAGCCTATTAGTTATACCTTTCTAGTTCACCATGCAAAGTTTTGTGAGAATTAATCCTCACTAAAATACACTGAATTCTTCATAAAAATAATCAGCATTTAATTATCTCTACTTCCTCAGCTAACTTTAGTAAAAGTATATGGATTTAGCTGGGTGTGGTGGTGCTCACCTGTAATCCCAGTACTTGGGAAGCTAAGACAGGAGGATTGCAGATTAGAGGAAAGCCTCAGCAATAAAGCGAAGCTCTCAGCACCCTAGTGAAGCCCTGTTTCAAATTTAAAAAATTAAAAGGGCTGGGGGTGTAGCTCATAGGTAGAATGCCACTGGGTTCAATCCCCAATACCAATATATATGAACTTAAATAACAAAGGATAGAATTTTTAACCTTCAGAGTTACCTATAAGTTGCCTCAAATATTAAGGGTTGCATTATTATTTCCTTCAAGTAATAAGCAGAGTTCTGGTAGGGAAATAGTTTCTCCAGAAGGAATAATTTCTGATTCTCCTAGCTATAGAATCTTACTTACATTTTGAATAGGTAAGGGAAAAGACAACTAAAAGCAATTCATTCTGAAATTTTGGACGTAAGGGATTTTAATCTTTACCTAATGCAGGTTTTTTTTCTGTTTTATCTTTCTAAAAGCCATGATGCTTCAAAATTTAATGAGATTATATGATGTATTATCATCATTTGCAAATGCAATTATCAGCTGTGATTAATACTTCTCATTCTAAGATGCTTTATTGGATGTTATTTTCCCCCTTTTAATGGGCATTTGTGTCACTCTTTATAAACTTTGACCAGAACTACTGATAAAAGGGGAAGAAAAGCAAATGGAAAGTTTGGAAGAAGGCTTGTTATGACTGACTTTATATGGGCCTTTATGAGTACCTGGGAGGAAGTGTCTCCCAGAAATTCACATCACCTGAGAGAAATTTATTTAAGTGTATGTGTGTGTGTGTAATTAAAAATTATAAAAAGAAAATACTGGATATTTTCTGCTGAATTAAAACATGTTTAATTAACTTAAAGCATCATCAATTCCTTGTATGTGACTGTCTTCAGGACTCCTCTTTAGGCCTCAAATTTTAAGGAAAACATATGTAATCAGCTCTAGACTTTGAAGACCTATTGAGGAAATCAAATGGTAAATCTCAGGCAATTAGTTTATGCATTTAATAGTAAATTTATATTTCACAAAATTACAAACAAGTTCTTCAGTTATTGGGTGCTTGAGCTCATCGGAACCTCTGAGAATCACTGTTTCCAAGAATCAGCCAACAACCTATTTTGAGATCATGTCACACTTGAGTGCCAGTTGTGCTACCTTAATACCACTTTTACATCGACCTCCATGTAGGGAGGATATCTGAAGTCCTTTTTTTTTTCCTTTCCCAGAGAAACATGATAGATTTGTATGACTTGAAGTGAGTGGTTTAGAACCAGAATCCACAATGATTAAATTTCATTCTACCTATAGTTCTAAATCTGTACCAGGTCAATCATAAAAGCATCTTAAAATTATAAGCCCATCTCAAGGGAACTCTTTGTCAATAATAAAAAATTTAGGTGGCAGTTATCTTTCTTAATTATTTGTACTTCAGTCTCATAACCACTTTTCACCCCTGATATAAATTTGTATTCTCATTTCTCTAATGAGTGAAAAGTTTGGAGCAGATACAAAGATGAGTGAGGGGGACTCTGGAACAGAAAGATATGACTTGTATTTGATTGCAAAAGATAATGGTAGAAATGTGACTAATGAGAATTTCCCAGTTATTTGTTTAACAATTTTCAGGCTTTGGGAGAAATTAAAAATAATAGTTCTTCTTTGAGAACACTTTGGAGTATTAATTTATAGTCCCACAGAATCATTTTATGAACACATAAACTGTATCCCAGATCGTACAATTTTTCAACAACTAAACAAAACCTAGGTCATCTGACATGGGCCAGTGCTGTTTCTCCAGCATACTGTCTTATTAATGTTTCATTGTTCAACTATATTTACCATTATTTGGCTCTCTTTAGGAGTAATACCTCCTCTGTTTATGCTGAAGAAGGAAACCCTATCCTAATTTAAATCCTAGTGACATAAAATTTAGAATTGCAATTGGGTGGCAATAGGGCCTGACAATCTTTAAGTTCTCTTTCCAGTCTAAGACTCTAGACATAAAATTCATCAGTGTCAAAGGTAAAAATGATTCATGCTAAGCACAGTGTCACAACCACTACAACTATGCTCCTACCTTTTAAAGAAGATAGAACACTTAATTACTACATAATTATGATTTCCTTGAAGTGTACTTTCTAAGTAGATCTAATTTTATGAAAATCACAGTAGGAATATAAGCCAATAATGTAGATACACTGCAAAGATCTAGTGCTGAGGTCAGAAATGATGCAGACATCTGAAACAAGTGAAAGGAGAAATGGCAGGAAGAGAAAGTCTACGGAAAGAAACTACAAACTCTAGAAAAATTTAGAAGCTTTTCAGTACAATAAATGCTATACCTTGAAGTAGACTTGGTGACTCAGTAAGGATAAAATAATTAATCAGGGAAGTGCTACCCTTTCAAACTGTCAACCATACTTTCTAATGGAAGAAACATCTTTCCTGTTTCCACATACCCATTATAGGTTACTGTTTCTCAATGTATACATTTTATAGATTTATTCCTTGTATACTGAACTACCAAGCCTTTTTAGACAGTTTTTTTTCTATCTGGAGCCTCTATGCTCTGAAGTAGCTAGCTGCATTTCTCCTCTAGGCATTTTTTGTCCCCCTACCATAATGTGCATTTGTAAGGTGGTGAATAGGGGTGTACCTTATGTGCTTATGAAATAAGGAATATAATTGGACTTAATAGGGTTTGGAAGTTTGCTCTTGACCTACTGAGTACCATGCTCATCCAGAATGATATTTATATTTGGAATATGTAATCTACATATGATGCAATTAAGAAGGCTCATATATCTCCTCTCCTCTCCTCACTTACACCCATCTCATCCAGTACAAAAGATTCCAATATCTGAAAGATACTCTATTAGTTTAAGGCCTTAGTTTCTAGTACACTCCCCTCCCCCACACAGTAGCCATTCATCAAGTTATCACTATCACACTATTCACTTAGTGTGAATCACATGTCTTAGTTCATATTGCAAAGAGGAAGCATCAATAAAGGTCCAAGGTTCCTAGTGCAAGTAAGGGGCTCTACAACATGAGTTATAGGTAGAGGCAAGTAAATAGCCTAGTTTATAATTTTGCCTCAGGTGAGCCTGGACCAAAAGCAAGTAACAGTTTGACTAAATATGCAAATGGATAATGCTGTCACTATTCATTTGATTTGGTAAATGAAGACCTGTACTAGACTGCTAGATATTGTAGGAGGCACAAAAGAAGCAGAGATCATTGTTCTAGGCTTTCAACGCTGAAAGGCATATCAGATGGAACCATGACTAAAATGGAAAAAGTAACTTGTCTAAGATTTAAAAAAGAGGCAGAGGGCTCTCAGTAGTCTGAGTAATGAGAGGTATTTAATATTGTTTGGCATGAACAGTTTCAATTAGAGAAGTAATGAGATGGAAAGAGTGATTTTATCTCTTTATAATATTGTTTTGATATGTATAACTTTCCCATACTGTGCTTTGAATGGAGTATTTCCCTCTGAGTAGATGTGGTTCCTTACCATGCTCTTGCAGAAACTTCTACCTCCTCTCTGGAAGAAGTTCAGCCTTGAGATCCACACACTCTTTGGATATTATATGTACATGAAAATTTAAAAAAAATCATTGTATTATATTTATTTATTTATTTATTTATTTATTTATTTATTTATTTATTTTTGCGGTACTGGGGATTGAACTCAGGGGCGTTCCACCTCTGAGCTATACCCCTAGCCCTATTTTTTATTCTTTATTTGGAAACAGGGTCTCGCTGAGTTGCGGAGTGCCTTACTAAGTAGCTGAGGCTGGCCGGGAACCCGGATCCTCCGGTCTCAGCCTCCTGAATGCTGGGATTACAAGCGTGGGCCACCACGCCCAACCATTATATTATTTTTTAAATCAAGTGTAATTAATATTTTCATCATTTATCTTGTGTCTGAGAAGGTTGTATATTATATTGCAAAGTGATTTTTGTCATCTTTTACATAGCACTTTTTGTTTTTGTTGTTAATCAAATTGTTTTAAGAACAGTTTGGTAGCAAGTTGTATATTTGAATGGCTTCCCTGAAAGTTAGAGTACATCCTTTTAACCCAGAAATGCCAATCTGGTGTGGAACAAACAGCGTTTTTTTTCCCAAAATAGCACTTGGCACCTTGGCAGTATGCACATTTCCTCCTGTTTTATTACCTACTGTGGTGCAAGAGTTTTACTCTCATTCTGGGATGGACTTTTGAGTGTTTCATTTGCATGCCTGTTGTGATAACGAACTATAATATTTAAGGTATAGTTTTGCTTTTCATAATTATTTGTTTCTCTTTTACCAGACTTATATGTTTGCTAGTTAGAGACACAAGGGATCTATCTGCTATCTGTTAATGTTTATATAAGAAGGTTTAATGAAAGAGAATGTCACTGTAGTAATTGGCCATTTCTTCTACCTTAATAGCATTCCAGAACAAAGTTTCTTTAGATAAAAAATGCTCAGCAAAAAAACATTTCTGAAGCTTCATTTTTGATTTGCCCATTCTTCCATCTTTATGAGTGTTTCCAGGGCTATTGCAAAATGGGTTTACTAAAGACTCTAGGCATGCTATTTGGCATTTGCTTATTGTTCTGGGCCAGAAGACAGGTGAACTAAAAATAAATTAGCAAAAATAGAGAATTCTAGAACCCTAGAAAATTCAGAATTGACAAAGGTATCTGTCATTGGATGACTCCCAGCTCCAAAGCAATTTTTATTATAGCATTCAAAGTATTATTTTTTAAATTTCTCAACTTGTTTATCACTTCATAGTAAAGAGTAGAGAGGAAGTGGGAAGACTCTAAGGATAAGTTTCTCTCTTGACACCATGAGATGTCAGCAAGGGATGGAGATGGAGAAGTGGTGATATTGGAAACCTGAAGGAAAGATCTTGAATGGGGGATTGGAATAGGATGCTTACCTGAAATTTATAGCCTATGGTTAAGGACTAGGGCTTAGACTCCAAATTCTAGCTCTTCCCTCTATTAGTTGTGTGATCTTGGGCAATTTTATTTTTTATATATGCTTTTATTGATGCATTATAATCTCACATCATAATGTAAATCATGTTGACAGTGACATACATGCACACAGGACTTGGTTCCCCTCTCAGCCTCTCCATATCCCCTCCCATTCCCCATATGGAGTACTGAAATTGGCATTGGTATACTCACATATGTACACATAGTTGATGGTAGTATATCCATTAGTGAACCTCAGTCTTCCCCCTCTCCTTCCCTTAGACCACCTCCCTGGCTCCAGTGAAATTTTTCTTCCATTGTCTGGAGTCTCTCTGGTATCCCAATTAATTATTGCCTAGCTTGCACCCTTGGGCAATTTTCTTAACATCTATGAACCTTTTTTCTCATAATTGGATATGGTACCAATAATTCACCTTCATAATATTTCTGTGATATTCAAGTAGATGATATATAGAAAGCAGCTAGTAAAACAATAGTGGTACATATTACATTTTCAATATATGAAAAATGGTATCAATATTTTATTCCACTCTCAATGTTTGTTATGGCTCCCTAGGTTTATTCTTTCATTAAAGTGTCTCTTAAAAATGCCATTTCAGCTTTTCCCATGGATTATTTTCATTCCTTTAAAGAAAAATAAATTTATTGAGGCATAAGTTACATACCATAAAATCCACCCATTTTGATTATATAATTAAATGATTTTTACTAAATTTACCAAGTTTTACAAGCATTACCATAATCCAGTTTAAAACATTTCTACAAAAGCCAGACCTAAGCAATCACTCTCTAACTTCTGGCTATGTGCATTTGCATATTTTGAACAATTCTTATAAATTACATCATATAATATACAGTCTTTATGACTGGCTCTTTTTTTTTTCTTTTTTTACTTATCATGATGTCATCAAGGTCCAGCCATGTTGTGGTACGAATCAATACTTTATTCCTTTTATGGCTAAATAATATTCCATTGTATGAATGCACCACTTTACTCATTCATCAGTTGATGGGCAAGTGTTTCTGTTTGCTTCCATTTTTGGCTATTTCAGAGGATGCTGTTATGAATACTTGTAAGTCCTTGTGTGGACATATGTTTTCTTATCTGTCAGGTATATACCTAGGAGTGTAATTGTTGTGATACTATGTTTACTATTATTAGTAATATTTGCTATTTCATATTTCACCTGACAATTTGTAAAGCACGTTGATTCATATGGCAAAATGAAGTAACTAACCCCAGATTCTCTTTAAAGAAGCACCCCCCCAAACTAAACTAAACCCAGTAGCTCTTAACTAAAGAAAAAACTGAAATATTTCTGTAGAGAGCCTAATTTAATCACAGTGTATATTTTTTGAAGGCATTTTATTAATATCACCTTTGTAAGAAATGAAAAGGCAATGTTTCTGTTCTAACTTCTAGTTTTCTCTTGTCTACACTTTTATGAGATAACCATCTGAATGTCAGTAGGACATATGATGCATCAGAAAGGCAAAGATTTACTAGTGATTAATACAGAGTATAAATAATGGTGTCTGAATCTGGGCATCAATGCAAGGAAGATATATCTTATGACATGTCTTTCTTTTTTTCTGGTATGCACAAATCAGCCTTTAATAAGAGAAAGGAGAGAGGATAGATGCTTTCATATCAGTCAGTGAAATAAAATAATTTGTTGGCAAGGAGGGCTGCACAGTGGAGGCAAAGTTAAATTTCTGTCTGTCTCTCAAACACACACACCCCATACACCCACCAACAGATAATGATAAAATATACCATCAAGTTCTGATTTATATGGTGTCATAGAATTTTAACAAAGGGTAAAATAGAAATACTTAGGTTAAGCAGACAACAAAATCATTTTTTACATCTTCATTCTTCATTTCATTTTCATATCTCTACTTCTTAGTCATTTTCCCACCTACATCTTTATAAAAAGGATATATGAGTTACTTTGATTTGAACTCTAGTGGTAAAACACGTTCATGAATTTGCTCAGTCAAAAAGATTCAGTCAGCTTAGATAACTGTGGAGCAATATTTCTCAAAGCACAGTTCAAGAAATTTCCTTCCTCCAAATATGCACTTTGACCAGGCTCTCCAGTTTAGAATGACACACACTGCTTTGGGAACACTAGAGTGGAGAACTTGATATTGCCTTTACTTTACCTCCATCTCTTGATCAAATGCAATTTGATGGGATGTAATTCAGTGGGATATTGTGAATATGATGTAATGAAAGAAAGAAAGAAATGAAATATATTTGAGAGTTCTGGTGACTTCCTTCACAGCCTCAGACAACTCTACAACAACAGAAAAGATTTGGAGCTCTTTTTATTAGAAACCTTGACCATGATATCTGGCTTTAGTGCCATCCCCCCCCCTTTTTTTTTGGCTTCTAGCTGTGCCAACAGAGTAGTAGCATTAAAGAGTTGCATTCTCAGGATTGATCGTAATGATAGGAGGGAACAGCTTTGCTGATATAACTTCACAAGAACTGGGGAAGGCCATAGAGGATTCACACTGAAAGAAGCCTTTGAAAAGTAGAGACTCTTTTTCTACTTAAATGAGATCTCTATAATTCCTGCTTAACAGAGACAGAAGTATCACTTGATTATTTTCTAGAATCTAAGCACTCTAGAAAAAAAAAGTTAGAGTTGTTTTCTGCTGTGGATGAGGAAAGGAGAGAGAAGCTTCTACAGAATAGTAACCTAGTTCTCTACAATGACGGTTCTTCTTCTCTATGGTAAAGCTATCTGTATTTTAAATATTTCCTTCTTTTGAAAACCTACTTTCTTGCCCTTCTGCCTTTCTAAAAATCCTCTCCATTATTTAAAGCATAGCTCAAGTTTATCTCCACAAATTTTCAAAGGTGACTTTTCTTCCACATTGACCTCTTTTTTTTCTATTATATCTTACAGCATTAATAAATGTCTTGGTAAATGTTGCCTTATTCTTAAAGTGCTGCATGTATTTGTTTTATTTTATTGATTAGATTGTAAGCTACTGGTAGACAGAGCAAAGCTGCCTTGACTCCTTTGATATTATTTAACAAGCCTAGCTTAATAAGTACTACACACATCATGAATATTCATTCACCTGAATGGAAGTGTCTGGAATGTTGACGGCTTACAACTCTGTTTTTTTTGTTTTTGTTTTTGTTTTTGTTTTTGTTTTTTGTTTTTTGCGGTACTGGGGATTGAACTCAGGGGCATTCTACCTCCGAGCTATACTCCCAGCCCTATTTTTTATTCTTTATTTTGAAACCGAGTCTCACTAATTTGCGGAGTGCCTCACTAGGTAGCTGAGGCTGGCCAGGAACCCGGATCCTCTGG
This sequence comes from Graphiurus murinus, assembly GCA_004027655.1. Lineage (NCBI taxonomy): Eukaryota > Metazoa > Chordata > Mammalia > Rodentia > Gliridae > Graphiurus > Graphiurus murinus. Next base: position 104,081 of record PVLC010000341.1, on the reverse strand, counting down.
TCTCAGTCTCCCAAATGCTGGGATTACAAGCGTGCGCCACCACTGCCCGGCTTGCTTACAACTCTGTTAATAAAATTATTTATCCCCAGATAAGGATGTATGGAGAATTTGGAAAGAATGTCTGTGAAGAAATTAGAAACTCACATCAGAAGACTGATACTTTCATTAAGTGAAAAGTAACTGCAATTCTAATAAATTTGAATTCAGAGCTAAAAGAACAAACTACGAAAATAAGTCCCATTTTGTTCATAAGGAGGGGGGACAATGTTTCCTCAAAACCAAAGGAAGTAATTGACCACTTAGACTTTGCTTTCAGGTTTCCAAATTGTTTTTTGATAATAACTGTTACAAACTTCAAAAACCCTAGTGCTGAACAACAAAGGGCAAAAAGGCTTCAATGTGCATTAAAGTATTACTAAAAAAAAAGAGAGAGAAGAATGCAAAGAGGTGTAATGATAGAGCATACTATGAGTATAATAAAGAGTACCATAATAGTAGGTGGACAGGGAGGGAGAAGTGGGTGTCAGTGAAATAGAACAGATTGGGGAGAGGTTACAAGGGAGAGAATAGAAGTCAATATATCAATGAAAGTAAAAAAAAAGAAAAACATAGATGGAATAGAAAGCAGAGGTTAGAGGAAGACATTTTATAGTAGGAAGCTTTGAAAGAAAATGACAAAGAGAGAAAACAAAACCAGAACATTTCATATGCTACAGCAAAAATAATGACTGATAAAGACTGTAACTAAGTAAGAAAGGTGAGCCTCATATTCTAGTCTAGCTATGAAGTATAACACAAAGGGTTACCAAGATAAGACTTAAGCCACCTAACAAAGATATATGATTACAATGCACCAATAAAAAATATGAAAAAAAAGACTCTAGGCCAAAAGTGATGCTTCCCCCTATCAACCATTCAACTCAATTGTCGGGTAATGGTTTTGCATTTCTAGGAGTCATTCCTTATAAAGCAATTTAGGAGTTGGCGTATAGCTCAATGATAGAGTACTTGCCTAGCATGTATGAGGTGGGGTTCAATTCTCAGCACCTCAAAAAAAAGAAAGATAATTTAAATTAGAAGATTTGAAACACATATACCTTAATCTCTTTTTATTGTTTGATTTTTATCCTTTTATTGGTGCATTGTGATTATACATCATAGCAAGGTACAAAGTGATAAAAACATACATGTACACAGCAGTTGATGTGTTTCCCTATGGATCCCACTTTATTCTCTCCTCCTCCCTCCCCATATGTATTAGTGAGATTGGTAGTGACACCTTCATATATGGACATAGCATTATTTGAACTGTTTCCTCAATTTTCCTTTGCCCCCTCCCCACCTTCTTCTCCTAATCCCCTTCCACTATTCCACTGGTCTCTCTCCTCATTTATCTAAGGTCTTATTTTCTCTCTAGCTTCCATATATGAGAGGAAACATATGATCCTTGACTTTCTCAGACTGCCTGATTTTGCTCAGCTTAATATTTTCTAGTTCCATCCATTTTTCCTGCAAATGACATAATTTTGTTCTTCTTTATGGCTGAGTAAAATTTTATTATGTATGTATACCATATCTTACTTATCCATTTGTCTGCTGATGAACACCTAGATTGGTTCCATAATTTGGGTATGGTGAATTGTGCTGCCATAAACATGGATATGCATGTGTCTCTATAGTAATCTAACTTTAGTTCCTTTGGAAAGATATTGAGGAGTAGTATAGTTGGGTCATATGGTGGTTCTATTCCTAGTATTTTAAGGAATCTTCATACTGATTTCCACAGTGGTTGTACTAACTTAAAGTCCCACCAAAAGGGTGTAAGTGTTCCTATTTTCCCACATCCTTGCCAACATTTATTATTATTTTTATTCTTGATGTAACTGAAATCTCAGTGCAGTTTTAATTTGCACCTCCCTGATTGGTAATAATGTTGAACATTTTTCCATAAATGTATTGCTTATCTATATTTTTCCTTGATGAACACAGGTATAAAATTTCTTAATAATATCTTGTCAACTCACATTTAATATCTTCTTGAACCCTCCACAGAAGAGTAGTCTTAATATGCTGGACCCCAAAATGTATACTTTTCCTCTGCTGAGAGTGCCTTCCTCCTACCTTTCTACCTCCTTCAGCTCAAGAAATACCTCTCTGTGAAGTTTTCTTTGAGTCGCTTCCATCTGTTCTCCTGAAATTTGCTTACATCCTACTTTGAGCAATATTGTTGATGTGTTTTGTAATGGGCAGTTTTGGTGTCTATGCCCCTCTTTAAACCACAGTTTCATGCTCCCAAACAAAACTATACTTATTCCATAATCACACATATCACATGCTGTGGCAGTACTGAGCTTAAAATTTGGACACTGAAGCCTGAATTACATGAAATGGAAACACTGCTCTGACATTTTCTGGCTGTATGGACTTGGATAAATTACATAACCTCTCTAAGCCTATAAATTACACAACCTCTCCAAGCCTTTGGTTTGCCATTTGAAAACCAAAGGTAACAATAGCAGCAATAATCTATGATAGTATTATGGAGATATTCAAATAAAATGATGTATGCATGTAAAAATACTTTCATGTGCTTAGATGTTTTAAGCTCTGTTCTATGGAAAAATACAAAGAAGCACTCAAGAAAGTCGAGTGCTATTTTGAGTTCCTGTACTGAGTCATTTTTTATTCCTAGCAAGTTATTCAAGGATCCCGTTTTTCCTGTTCCAAACTAACATCATCAAGGTAGTGGTTGCTTACATTCCCTATGTGACTATTGAGTTTAAACAGAGGGAGTAACTTAAAAGAAAATGGGAGATTCTCAGACTGAGATAGCAAAGAAATGCCAGGCACTTCTATGGCCATCTGAGAAATAGCCAATCATCGTAATTGCAATTGCTGCATTTCTTGAAGCCTTCCTTATAATATGTAATATGTCCAGGCCCTAGGCCAACTATTTTATTTATAGTTCTCTATTTTTAGTCATGTATAAGCCAAGGCTGGTTGGTCACTGGGCAGGCATGCAACGAAAGAATTCAAGTATAGAATTGAGTAGCTTGGGATGCTATGGCTCTATTCCTTGGTAGAACATTTCATTTTCTTGTAATTTTCCCCTTTTCTTTTCCCTCCTGTCTCTCTAGATGTTTTCCTTTGTTTAAAGGAATATGAATATAGTGATACTTTCAACCATTGTGTAAAGTCTTATGTCATGTCTGAAATCTATTTCATGGGGAAAGCTATAAAAATTGAAACACTTGCTCTATAAAAACAGCCATAAGCTACTTCTTACTGGAGTGAGGTTATTGCTAAGGTATAATTAGTAGTAACACATATATTAGCAATTAGAAAGTCAGGGGAGTTGAGACATGAACAAAAGACCATCTGTTATGAGAGAAATATCCAACCCTCAAAATAAGTAGGTAATAGATGCTCTCTTCTTGAAACATAATAAATAGTTAAAGAATAACAAAGGAGTGTCTTACTCCTTGCTAAAAATACTCCTGGGAATTCCCCCAAAAGAGCTACACGGTAATAGTAAAAGTTTGGGTTTTTAAAAATCAGACTACAAATAAAAATTGGCAAAAATTTTCCTCTAACCTTATTGCCATGTTCAGGGACTCCTTCAGAAGTGATTGTGGATCTCACCCATTCATTTTTGAGTCAAATGATTTCTGGTGATGATGAAAATAATCATGAAGGTGGGTGTGCTAGCACATGCTTGCAATCCCAGTACTTAGGAAGCTAAGACAGAAGGATCTCAGGTTCATGGCCAGCCTCAGCTACTTAGTGAGATGCTGTTATGTTACAAAATAAAAAGATAAAATACGGCTGGGGATGTATCTCGGAGGTAGAATACACCTAGGCTCAATTTTTAGTACAGCAAAAAAATTAATGATAATAAAAATAAAAATAATAAAATGAACATGAAATCTAAGAACTCTCTAACTCGCTTATGCAATTCACATAAAGGATATTTGGCTCACCTCCTGAATGTAGCAAATCAAGAGGAATCATAGGAGACCCTAAAAAGCAGAGGATAGGTACTAGATTTTGTAGTGGAAGATTCCTTGTTAGAAGTTCTGCCTTTTCTACCTAATATGGGGTCTTGCGCAGTTTCCTAATCTCATTAAAACTCATTTTCCTTTTCTATAAAATGGAAGGAGGAATAGTTCCTAGCTCATAATGTTACTGTGACTTTTAAAAGAAATAATGCAGTTAAACATTAAGCACGCCAGGTATGATGGCTCACGCTTGTAATCCCAATACTTGGGAGGCTGAGATAGGAGAATCTCGGGTTCATGGCCAGCCTTAGCTATTTAATGAGTCCCTCTGCAACTTAGTGAGGACTTGTTTAAAAATAAAGAATAACTGATAGGGCTGGGCGTGCTGCTCAGAGGTAGAATGCTTCTATGCCTCTGGGTTCAATCCCCAGTACTGAAAAAAAAAATTAGCACAATGCTGCTGCTATTAGGTCAGACAAAATTCTGAACAAGATGGAACCGGGGGTGGGAGAGACACCCATTAATGCACATGATGAAATTTCACAAACATATCAAAGTCAATCACTAAACTGAACCTGAGAAGGAGGGAGGAGGAGGGAGTGGGGTGGGAATTGGGGAAGGGTTAAATGAGAAATGTGTGCATGTATGCCTTTACCAGCTTGTAGCTAACAAAGATGTATGGTTACAATGCACCAATAAAATAAATAAATAAATAAATAAATAAATAAATAAATAAAATGATGGAACAGAGAGTTATCTTGAGTGACAGTCTGATGTCTTTACCCAATGGAGCCAGAACATTCTGGCTCCATTGGGCTCTTCCATAAAGTGAGGATTAATAGCATTGATTAAAAATAGTTATGAGAATGCAAGAAGATGATGCAGGTAAAACAGCACAGTGCCTGGCAAATACATATATTTGTGGTACTGGGGATTGAACTCAGGGACATTCTACCTCTGAGCTATACCCCCAGCCCTATTTATTATTCTTTTTTTTGTTTTTTGTGTTTTTTTTAGTTTTCTTTTTTTAATTTTTATTTTTATTCATTCATTGTAAGCATACATCTTTGTTAGGTACAAATTGATAACGATATATGTGCTCACAATTCTCATTTGACCCCTTCCCCAAATTCCCACCCTGCTCCCTCTCCCTCCCTCCCTCTCAAGTTCAGTTTAGTGAGTGACCTTGATATACATTAGTGTCCTCCCCCGCCCCCGTCCAACCCCTTCAGTTAAATCAACTTCTTTGCTTTCGAGGGTCTCTCCTTTTTCATCTGGAGACCCTCTTATGCCCCATCTTTCCCCTAGCATCCGCATATTAGGGAGAACATATGCTTCTTTACTCTTTGTGACTGGCTAATCTCACTTAACATAATGTTTTCCAGTTGCCTCCATTTCCCTGCAAATAATATGATTTTGTTCTTCTTTATAGCTGAGTAAAATTCCATTGTGTACATATCCTATAGTTTTGTAATCCATTCATCTGTCGATGGACACCTTGGCTGCTTCCATAGTTTGGCTATTGTAAATTGTGCAACTATAAACATAGATACACATATGTTGGTCTGGTAGTTTGGTTTCCATTCTTTTGGGTAGATAACCAGAAGTGGTATTGCTGGATCATATAGTAGGTTCATTCCCATTCGTCTGAGGATCCTCCATACTGTTTTCCAGAGTGGTTGCACTAGTTTGCAATCCCACCAACAGTGTATTAGAGTTCCCACTTCTCCACATCCTCACCAGCAGTTGTTGTTGTTCATGTTTTTTATGATTGCCATTCTGACTGGAGTTAGGTGAAATCTCAAGGTAGTTTTGATTTGCATCTCTCTGATTGCTAATCATGTAGAACATTTTTTCATACATTTATTGGCCATTTGTATTTCTTCTTTTGTGAAGTGTCTATTTAGATCCTTTGCCCATTTTTGATTGGGTTATTTGCTTTCTTAGCTGTGATTTTCTTGAGTTCTTTGTATATCCTAGATATTAGGCCTCTATCTGAAGAGTAACTGGCAAAAATATTCTCCCACTCTGTAGACTCTCTGTTTAGGTTCTTGATAGTTTCCTTGCTGGACAAAAGCTCTTCAGTTTAATGCAATCCCATGTATTGATCTTCCTGAGGGTTGCTTGTGCTTTTGAGGTCATGTTGGGAAAGTTTTTACCTGTGCCTATGTTTTCAAGTGTTGGTCCTATGCCCTCTTCTAGTAGCTTTAAGGTCTCTGGCCTAACTTCCAGGTCTTTAATCCACCTTGAGTTGACTCTTGTGCAGGGTGAGAAAGTGGGGTTTATTTCCAGTTTCCTGCATATTAAATGGAGAGAAACTGCAAGAGTTCCCATTAAAAACAGGAACAAGGCAAGGATGTCCATTATCACTTCTTCTGTTCAATATAGTACTTGAGACTCTAGCCAGAGCAATAAGGCAAGAGAAGGAAATCAAAGGGGTAAAGTTAGGGAAAGAAGAACTAAAACTATCCCTTTTTGCAGACGACATGATATTATACTTAGAAGACCCAATAAACTCAACCAAAAAAACTCATGGAACTGATCAACAAATTCAGCAAAGTGTCTGGATACAAAATCAATCTTAAAAGATCAGAAGCTTTCCTGTATGCCAGCCATATATCCACTGAAAAAGAAATCCAGAAAACAATTCCACTCACAATAACACCCCCCAAAATAAAATACTTAGGGATAAACCTAACCAAGGAGGTAAAAGACCTCTATAAGGAAAACTACAAAAAGTTGAAGAAAGAAATCAATGAAGACCTTAGAAGATGGAAGGATGATCTACCATGCTCTTGGATAGGCAGAATAAATATCATCAAAATGGCCATCCTCCCAAAACTGATATACAGATTCAATGCAATACCCATGAAATTACCAAGGGTACTCCTCACAAACATAGAAAAATCAGTCCTTAAATTCATCTGGAAAAACAAAAAAACCAGGATATCCAAAGTAGTTGTTAGTAACAAGAACCATGCCACAGTAATAAAAACAGCTTGGTATTGGCACAAAAACAGACACACAGACCAATGGAGCAGAATAGAAGACTCAGAAACAGACCCACAGACTTACAGTCAACTGATTTTTGACAAAGGAGCCAAAAATATACACTGGAAAAAGGATAGCCTCTTTAACAAATGGTATTTTTTTATTCTTTATTTTGAAACAGGGTCTCACTAAGTTGCAGAGTGCTTCATTAGGTAGCTGAGGCTGGTCGCGAACCTAGATCCTCTGGTCTCAGCCTCCCAAATGCTGGGATTATAACTGTGCGCCACCAGGCCCAGCTCTATTGTGATATTTTTAACACAGTGTCTTGTACCTAAGACATGAACAGATATCAACTCTTATTGCTACTCTCGGGAATCCCCCTGGTTACTAATAATTATGTGGAGATTGAGATGCCCCAGCATTTCCTAGGGTTTTGGGAAATCCTGTACTGCTAATGAATGTGAGTAGTAACTCAGCAAGGCAGACAGAAGAGAAACAAAAGAAATGGTATCTCTTATATAATGTAGATTAGATATAGGTAAATGAAGACTTTATGCTAAATTAAGGTGGGTAGGCATTCATTTAAAATGTTATATCTCTGCCTTTGCATATCCATTTGTTTTCACATTATTTATCATGGTTATTGGAACAAAATTCAGCAGATTTTCAAGATAAAGCCAAGTTTGCAAAATAAGGTGGTGTCTTGTTTTTCTTCAGTTTTAATCTCATGGTCAACCCTAGCCTGGGAGGTAGGCTTGTATTTTTTTCGGATAACCTATGCAAACATTCCAGAAGTCTACTGAGATTTACGTAAATCAAAGTGCTGGTTTGCATTTCATTCTAATGTGAGGTCAGGGCCTCCAGTGTAACTATCATTTCAGTCCTTTAGTAGTCATTCTTTTAGCAGGACCACAGATATTAATTCTGGGATGTTGTGGCTCCACTGCTATCTGAGAGCTGTGTGGTCCAGCAGAACACAAATTGAAGAATTCCCCTTCGTATTTTTATTTCCATGAAATCAGATTAAAAGAAGAATCAAAAGCAATCTTTGAGATGGAAATAAAGCATATGATACTTCATAATGCACATTTCTGAACTCTCTATGTTACTCTTATTATACACAAGTTGTATGTCAGTTGTCATTTCTCATGAGGAACTGTATAAAAATTTTAGATAAAATATATAGATACAGAATTCCATATATATGTGTAAATTTATATTTTAGCATTCAGATTTGAATATGTATAGACCAAGGTTACTGAAACTCTTGTAAAGATAGGTAATCCAGCACTTGAGAGGATGAGGAACTTAAGAAATATGTTTTTTTTAATAATTCACTTATTCTCATTCTTCTATCAGAGAAAATCAAGAAGAACAAGACAAAAAACTTTATTTTTTGATGATTCTGGTATTTTCTTTTTAAGCGGTTCTTTTCTAAAGGATTCACAGTGACATGTGCTAAATGACTTACTGATAAATCCTTTGACCCTCTGTTTCAATGAGGAGCTTGGCTAAGAGGCAGAGGAAGTTTAAAAGTTAAGTGATGTATCCGTCTACAGTCCAGGTTACTGGGAAAATCAGAAGGGTCTTTTCCTGGATAGCTCAAGGTTCTTGGCTTTCAGCTCTGATTCTTCATAATTGCAGACCCCTTAGGTCATAAGAGACTGCCTTCTACTGAGAAAGTGAAAGATACTGAAAATCTCCCCTCCTTTCCTCTTCAGCAGTAGAGGTAATCTCCCATTTCAGTGGCTCCTTTGGGACCTCTGGAAGTATGTATTTGAATTTCAACTATCTACTCTAAGAGGGCTGTATCACATAGTTCAGTTCCATAGAGGAGATGATTGTGTTTTTTTCCTGTGGAGTGCTCAGAAAAGGTCCAAAACCTAGGAAATGACTTCAGGTGGACTTCTACAGTTTGTATCAGTGGATGCTAATGTTGCTAAAGGTTCATATTTATTTGTGTGTGTGTGTGTGTGTGTGTGTGTGTGTGTGTGTGTGTGGTACTGGGGATTGAACCCAGGGGCATTATATCTCTGAACCACACCCCTGGTCCCTTTTTTTATTCTTTATTTTGAAACAGGGTCTCACTAAGTTGCGGAGTGCCTCACTGAGTTGCTGAGCCTGACCGAGAACTCGCCATCCTCCTGTCTCAGCCTCCCAAGTACTGGGATTACAAGCATGTGCCACCATGCCTGGCTAAAGCTTGATATTTCTTGATACCAGCTGCAAGCTGAAATATATACACAAGAATGAAAAAAAAAACAAAAAACATATGGCACTAGATGAGAGAGAAATGGGCATAGAAAGGAAATTGCATGTAAGTGACCTAAATCAGCTCTTCCTTGTTTTATAATTTTATTAAGCAGATACTGCCCTATTTTATAGAGTTGACCACTTGAAGCCAAACCCTTTGAAGGCAATAAACCAAATTTTAGCCATGTTTACCATTTGCCCTAGATCTGACCACATATCTAAAACGGCACCATCATGCTCTAGCCCCTTAACTTGGTCTTTTTTTGCTATCTAGTAGTTATCACTACATGAAATTATAATATATGATTAATTCTAATCCTGATTATTGTATCTTCCCTAATAGAATGCAATCTTCATTATTGCAGGGACCTTGTCTATGTGTTCACTGCCAAATCCCCAATACCTAGAATAGTGCCCAACACAGAATAATATCTAAATGAATATTTGTTAAAGATTGCCCCGGAAGTTCAAGGAAGATTCTCCCAAATAATTTTATTCCATTAGGTTTTTTTTTTATATTTGGAAAAAATACCTTCTAATTCTAGGTTTCTTTGCTCCAAATAATAAAGTAGTAAGAAGAATTTTAAAAAGTAGAGTAGACATTGAATAGGAAAGCCTCTTGGCAAAACCATTACATTATGTTTTCATCTTACCGGGGGCAGGTGATTCCTGTAAGTGCTTGTTTATTTCAAAAGGTGGCATTATATGAATTAATTTGATAGTTAAAACCCTTAGCCCCTAAAAAGATTTTTTCTCATTTCATTATCATCATTTTCTGAAATATTTTCAAGGACAGAGACTTCATGCTGAGGATGGAGAATGTGTTCAAGAGCTGTATGTAGCTTACAATTAACAGAAACTCTGTGAAATGAGCCACTTTATGTATTTGGCAGTTTTTATATTTTTAAAAAATAAGATCCAAAGAACAGAAAGAATATTGCACAACCAAAAGGAAAGAGCTCACCTTGTTTTACTATATATATCCTGCATCTAACAGGTCACTTAATGAGAATAGTCTTTTGTGTCAAATTCATATTCTCATTTAGCACTTTTCCTAGACAACTAGATTTCTGCCTATCATGTAATTTTACCTTAAAACATTCCAGCAATGGGTAGTATAGGGAGATTTAGAGTCAAATCCAAATTTTAATCTGGAGCTAGAAGTATTCCTTTCATCTTCTAAGTGATCATTGGATGATTATGTATGTAATACTTTCTTTTTCAAAGTCCACCCTCTAGGTTCAGCTATGATCACTATCAAGTACATACAGATATTAAATCAGGCTCATATAATAGTAGCACAAGAGAAGATAGTGTATTACCATCATGTGAACAGACATAATAGCACAAAATTCTGGATGATCAAATTAAAAAAAGAAGTTGCAAGAATGAAATTATGGCTTAAAGGAATAGAAACAGGTGAAGACTGGTAGTAACAAAAATTGTATAAATTAGATGTTACAGGTTTTGTCCACTGATTATGTAGAAGAGTGTTTTTCTACACACAAAGAAATAAGAATTGTTACCACTAACTGAAAGCTTTTATAACACTCTGTCCAATTCTCTATAATATATAACTTGTGGAGGTGTGTTTGGTGGTATTCAGTAAAAGAAGACAGCAAATTTACGTTGACGGAATGGGGAAGTTACAAATTTGGCAAGGGCTTCTCATTAGTTAACATCTTTCTGTTAACTTCTCTCCAACTTCTGATTTGTGATTGCAGTTGTTAGGATGTTTTTTACACTTTTTCTTGCTTTTCTTTAGTAGCAGTGATGATATCAAATTTTTAAATGAAAACATTTTCCATGCCTACTGATAGCAAGTTAGCCTTTTTCTTTTCTAACCATTTTCTTGGTGATGACATTTAAAAATTAACCTGCAATGTTTTCCACTGTGCATTGTAGGGGGATTATAGACAAAAAGTCTTCTAGGATATCTCCTTTTGTTCCTGTTTAGCACTATTATCAGTTTCACACACTCTTTAGTCTTCTTGTCTTTAAGTAAGATCAAAAAAGAAAAAAGAACTTTTTAAATGTTTTTTGCTAGTTCTTCCTGACTGTTTATCAGAGCAGAATGTCAAGCTTCCTTACTTCTGCCATGTAAATCCTATAATATGATATTATTTAGAAGCTTATACCTCTAATTATTTGGCAACCACGTGGTCAGGAATCACTTTTATTAAAATTGAAGTTAAAAACATTTCTGCTGCTTGATTGCTATTGTCAGAAGCAGTAAATTGACCAGACATTCTTTGACCTCTATATATTTCTGGCTTGCCACAAGCATCAACTTAATCTTAGAAATCCATTGAATAAATGTTGGCTTTTTTCCCTCCTAGTTAATCAATACTACAATATAACTTCCTTTTCTTCTTTTTAGGTATATGGGCAGTTTGAAGCACTAAAGAACTACTTTGGTCAAAACATGAAATTTACTAGATGGTGTTACATCTAAATAAAATAATGAAACTAACATTGCAAAAAGTTGTTCATAAGCTATTTACAAGGCAAAATCACTCATTAACAGTTGTCAGTGTTTCTTATACTCCTAATCTTTTCAGAAAGACCTTAATCATAACATTTTTCCACACTTGGAAAAATATATTTTATGAAAGAAAAGAGGGTTATTTAAATAAATGCAGCTATTTCTGTAGTCAAGGTATGAAGCTAGTTTGTTGAGGAAAGACTTTGTTGATGCTTTTAGTTATGAAGGTTATGCCCTAAGCCAAGGATACAGGTTGAAATAAATGGGCTAAATTAATCTTCTTAATAAGAAAAAAGCATTTTGATATTTCTGCCAGTCAGCCAAAGAGACAAGACTTGGAACCAAGACTGAACCATGATGGATGACCTCTACTAGAACACAACCATGACAGGAACTGATGTCTGATAGTCAATTTTTGCAAGTTGTTACTTGCACTGGTGCATCAGTCCCCTTCTTGTAAGCTAACCTTAAGTAAAAATCTGTTGTGTGCAAAATTGTTGTGTTAGTGGCCCATTGAGGATATGTGCAGAGTGGGTTATATCTGCACTTGGAATGAGTCAGTGTAGAAAGATGAACAGTTATCAATAATGATGATGCTGTGATTGCCAAAGTTGGTTAAAAAATTGGACTGGAAGCTAGAATTCAGGACTAGTGGTAATAAAAACAACCAGGAAATATCAAAGAAATTGTCAGATTTTCTGCAATTATGAAAGAATAAAGTGTTGAGGTCTTTTCTTTGACATTAAAAGAATGATCTCAGAAGGCTAAAGAAATAGGGATATTTAGTTTATATGTGTGAGGGTGCCTGAGCATTAACTCATACCTGGGACATGGTAAATTTATGAATACATATATATATATTTTTTTCAGATTTTGCATAGTTTTCATTCTTGTACATTGTCAGTTTAGCTGCCTTCAAATAAAGATCTGCAAGATCTGTTCAGATATCTTTATATTTTACTTGAGTGATCTAGTTTATATCTTAGATTTGTTAAGTCTATTATTCAGAGGTTTTGCTCAAGCCCTAGATATATTTTTTCTTATTTTCTTTCATCTTAATTTTCAAATTAATACTTACAATACTACTGTTATTTTATATAAAGCACCTTATTAAAAACTGCATTCAGTAAAGTGTTCTGTGACACACCTAATAATCTATAGAAAGGGAATCACTTTAAAAAAAATTTGGAAATTCTATAATCCAGAATCTACCACTAGTATACTGTCAGCTCATATCAACAAAGTAATAGCTCTGAGAAATCCCTCAGAAAGAAATTTTTAACATGGTTAATCCAACTTTATTTGACTGTTAAACAAAAGAATCCGAAGTGTTTTATATTATCTCATTTATTCTCACAAATATAATATGAAAAATGATTTACTGGTTAATGGGAGAAAAAAATCATAAAGCTCCATTTGTGTTTAGTGCAAACAAAGAGATTATACTAAAATTGTGCCTTTTATTACATAGGAAAATTAAATCCAATCTGACTTTTTCCATCTTATCTTCCACTTATGTTTGCTGAGCATTTCATTCTTTCTTTATTGTCCTTACTACAATGTTAAATATCTACTATGTTACACTGAACAAATATTACAACACATCGCTTTGATACCTTAATGTAGCTTCCTTTTATTTGTATCTAAGTCTTCCATTTCTGAATCTAGTCTCTCATATAATCTATATTGTTTTCTGTACAAACCATGGCCTACATGGAAGATCATGAAGCATTATTTTAATTCTTTCAATAAAACGGCCAAGCAAACATAGCCAAAGCATTTGACTAATGTGTTTGAGAAAGCCATTTTACCTGAACTTTGGTCTTTTGAATTCTAAGTCTCTGGTCAGCTCAGTGCCTTTCCTACTCCAGTATACTGCAACACGGGACCCTAAAACATCCTGGAGTATAGACAATCATGAATCCAAGCCAAACCCCCTCACACTTTAAGAGAGCACAGATAGGTTAAATTTTTTAGCCAAGATCACACAGACAGTTATTAACAAGGTAGAAATGTTGACCTAATTTTTTCAAACTAGTTCTGGCTTCTCTTTCATATGGATCAGTTTCAGCTAGTTTGAAGTTTCCAAAACTAACCACTAACACCTACAATAATATATCCACAATTATATATACACACAATGAAACAGAAATCACATTTGGGGGAAAGAAGCATCATGAAGTTATTTTACTGGGCCATTAACTAAAATGAAAAAAAAAATGCCCCAAATATTTTCTTTTGGAAAACTCAGTAGAAGTGTTTATTTATTTATTTATTTATTATTGTAATAATTCGTGCTTTGTTTAAATATAAGCTTTTCTCATTTCTTCTTTTCATTTTTCTCTTTCCCTTTTTTTCCTTTTTTATGATATTAGGGATTGAACCCAGGAGCATTCTACCTTCAAGCTAATTTCTCAACCCTTTTTTTTACTTATTCATTTTGTTTGTTTTGAAACACAGTCTCACTAGGTTGCTGAGGGTCTCACTATATTGCAAGGCTATTCTCGAACCTGTGATCCTCCTGTCTCAGTCTCCCAAGTACTGGGATTTACAAGCCTATGCCACTATGCTTAGCTTCCATATAATGAATTTAACCACTTTTTAATTACATTTTATTGAAAACTACACTGAACACTAAATGCTTACCTTTACAATAAACAAATACAGCACAAGTAACATACTAAAAGGAAATATACTTCTTACAACCATCATTTTTCTGTTTGGGAGTTTTTCTTTTGTAACAAAAATAGGAATGTAACAATAGAAAGTCTCAAAATGTGCCATATTTTTTTAAATGCAGTGATTCACAAAAGACTATGAATAGAACATATAACTAATTGATATAATTCTAATAGAATTTGTTAAAATCAGTCATATCTAATAACATATCTGAAATGTTCTTGTATAAAATATCACATGAAGAAAATAATTTATCAATGTCTAAAAATGTGGGTTTGTTCATAGAAGTTATGACAAATTACCATAAAAAGTGTCTCCTGAGACACAAGGAAACACAACATTATTCTTCTTGAACCCTTACAGTTCAAGACTTTCCATTCAATAAAATAGCTAAGGATCTGAAAATGAGAAAACATATTTGAGTACACACAGCTTATGAAACGTAATACTTTGTTGCATTATCAGAGGGTATTACTGAACTTACAACTAACTTGCCTGCTCAGCATTCAGTTCAGATATGAAAGAGACACTTCTTTATGCAGGAGCCTGTACTGTCTTCAATCCTATGTGTGTAGATATCTAACACAGTTGAACAGTTTTCTCCCCATTTTATAGTAATTAACCTTCCTGTTAAAAAAAGAGGTGACAAACCCCTGTAGGCCAAAGTGACTACAGTTGTAAGATGGGAATTTCCTTTTAATATTTTTAGTTTGATATTTGGAACTCTTGATACAACATTCTAAAGCATAGTGATCAGGATCTGCTGTGCCCAAGGGACTGATAAAGGGGGGGAAAGCTCTATTTATTCTTTGTGATTTGATGCACAGACGAAAAACTCAACACACAATAATAGAAGTTGATCCTTAATAAATCACATCTTACTTTTTCAGTGCTTCCCTAAGCAGATGCCATCTTTGTTTTCTAGCTCTTGTAGCTTTAACACTGCAACATCAATGATGCACATGTCCAGGGTAAATTAAAAGACTATCAAAATTCTTTTTCTTTTATTTATTCATTTTATTGATGCATTATAATCATACATCTTTATTAGGTACAAGCTGGTAAAGCATACGCGCACACTTTTCTCATTTAACCCTTCTCCAATTTCCACCCCACTCCACTGCCTCCCTCTCTCACCTCAAGGTCAGTTTAGTGACTGACTTTGATGTTTGTGAAAGTACATCATGTGCATTAGGGTGTTTCCTTCCCCCCACCATCACCTTCAGTTTAGTCACCTTCTTTGCTCATCTAAGGTTTCTCCTTCGTCTAGAATCCCTCTTATGTCCCACTTTTCCCCTAAATTCCTCATATTAGGGAGAGTATATGATTTTTTACTTTTTGTGACTGACTAATCTCACTTAACATAATGTTTTCCAGTTCCACCCATTTCCCTGCAAATGACATGATTTTGTCTTTCTTTATGGCTGAGTAAAATTTCATTGTGTACATATCCCATAGTTTTGTAATCCATTCATCTGTTGATGGACATCTTGGCTGTTTCCATAGTTTGGCAATTGTCAATTGTCCAGCTATAAACATAGATGCACATGTACTGGTCTGATAGTTTGGTTTCCATTCTTTTGTGTAGATACCCAGAAGTGGTATTGCTGGATCATATGGTAGGTTCATTCCCATTTGTCTGAGGATCCTCCATACTGTTTTCCAAAGTGGTTGTGCAAATCTGCACTCCCACCAACAATGTATTAGGGTTCCTACTTCTCCACACCTTCTCCAGCATTTGTTGTTGTTTGTGTTTTTGATGATTGCCATTCTGATTGGGGTTAGGTGAAATCTCAAGGTGGTTTTGATTTGCATCTCTATGATTGCTAATGATGCTGAACATTTCTTCATACATTTATTGGTCACAAAATTCTTTTTCTTTTAGTTCAACCATTTTTTCATTGTTTCTTGGTCCCAAGTTCATCTGAATGATTACCTTTCAGCATTCTCTGCTATTGCTCATTAGGGTGATCTCCATTGTCCCCATGTTTTGTGAGCTGTTTGGGAGATGAAGCTTGGGAAGGGCGTGCCACTGTGGGGATGTTATAAGTCACCAAGATGCCTCCAGGGATGATCCCTATCATGGCTTCAGGAAGTCCTCCTGGAGGCAGCCTACTATGCCTAATAAATACCTGTAAGTGGGACCATTTAAACTCTTACACTTATTCACAAAAATGCCCATGTTGGTTCTTTTGGAGCTATTGCAGCTGAGAAAGATGTTACTATACAATACAAAGTCTAAAGATCAAAGTCTATGGATGTCTACATGATGAGACCTTATATTCATAATTACTTCATTTTGTCTTCAACATAGAGTCCCATGAGAGATCATAAACTCCATTTAAGCTCACACGTTAACTTTGTATTTGCTCTGGGAAACAGTCTATGGATATTAACCTGCACAACTTTGCTGATATACATTGTTTGAGCACTTCCTAGAAGACAAAAGGAATAGGCACAATTAGCAAGAGGAACAGGAGATGTAAAAGTCTAGTGTAACCTAAGAGGGCCAAGAGGGAACTTAGTTGAATGGTACTCACTATCTGGATTGGGAAAGAATGGGGAAACAACAAGGGAGACAGGTGGTGCTGTTATCTGAGAGAAGCCTCCAGGGAAATTGAGGAATAGTATGATAGTGATTCATGGGAGAGAACTAGCAATGTGTGTAGGGCTGAGAGGGAATATGGAGCTCAACAAAGTGAAGGATTCTTTTCAGGGAGAAGAGAGAAGAAAATCCTGGCAGTTGCAGGGGCCAGCAATGCTGGCACTAAGAAGCGTGGACTGGATATAAAAAAGTATAAGATGGTAAGATGTGCAGTAGGCCTCCAGATAAACAATATTCATGAAGCACCTTCCATGTAGTGGTCAATGGGCCATGAGCTTTAAGTGATTATTGCACCAACATCTTCAGTGCAGCTTCCTGAGGGGATATTTATTCCTGAATCTATATCCATATCCATGATTTGCTTTGTTCTTTGTTATAATATCTGAGGAGTTCAAGCCCCTATCAATTGCTTACCCTGCCATTTGTGCTCTGGATCTCACCCCCTTGATTTCTCTATTTTTGCTGGAACATTCCCAATGGCATTCAAACATGTTCCATTCTCTCCTGTCTTCAATAAATAAGTAAATGAAACTATTCAACCTGTACTTCCTCCTAAGCTACTGCCCCTTTTCCAGTTTCCAAAATTCCTATCAGGGCAGAACTCCTTGAAAGAGTTTTTCACATTCACTCACTCCATTTACCCACCTCTAATTGTCTTTTAAACACAATTATGGGTAGAGCAGGTAGATATTCCTTCCCCTTAAGCACAGTTCTCTGAAATTGTTACATTGTCATGATGGTTGTTAAGAGTATGATGAAAAAAAGAGAGTAAGCTATAAGAAAACACTATCATGAAAAGGAGAAAACACTCAAATGTTTACCTTTAGAAATGTACTTGATCTGCTACCAATTATATAAATGCCCTTCTTCAGCCCTGGATCCACCCATAGCCTCATACCTGCACTTCTCCTCTTCCTTCTACTTCATTCTGTCCTCTTTCTACTCCAAAAAATCAAAACAGCTATTGTTAAAGTACCAATGGTAGCCATGTTTTAAAATCCAATGATAACTTTTCTGTTCTTATCATATTCAACATTTCGTGAGGATCCGATCCTGTTAATTGTGTTTTTCTGAGCCATTATTTCTCCTGTATTGCTTGACATTATACTTTCCTGATTTTTCTCCTAGTTTCTTGCCCAGTCATTTTCATTCTCCTTTTCTGTGCCTGACTTTTAAATGTTGGACTGAAGGGCAATGAGACAGAGGGATCATGCACACTAGCACATGGTGTTTGGTATTTTATCATACCACATTGGTGGAAGTGCACAGTATCTATTTCTGTTATCTACATCTTGCATTAGCTTTGAATTCCTTCTTCACACCTCTGCCTTTTTTCCTGAAAGGGCATAAAATGAAAATTATAAAATTAGTCCCTCTGAATTCACTGTTTAATTAGTTAATATAGATTATAGGGGACATAAAGAGAATATAAGGATTAGTGCCTATAGCTATGTTATCATATCAAGGAAGAATGGCATATTTCAAGGGCATATACTTTCCCTTGTTTAAGGGCTGTGAGAGGATAATTTATAAAGAAGTACTAAAGGAAATATATATGCACATATGTATATAATTTTGGCTTAGAGAGAGATGTAAATATCACCAACTGTGGGAGCATTACCAAGAAAAAATACTGATTTAGCCTAATACAAAGTACAAGGGGCAGTGGCAAGAATAATGAGGCTAAAGAATCAAGACAATGCAATTGAAATATTAAAATAAACATATAGAATAAGCCATGGAATATTCTTTAACGGGAACTTTTTCTAAAGGAAGGAAAATAGTTCTCTGTGACAATCAAGTAACTAATACGCAAAACAAGTGACATTCTCAGCTCCATGTTTGTACAGAAAGCAGAAGATGCTAGTTCTCCAACTTATATGGCTTTAATGAAGATAATTCCTGTGCTTCCCAACATGCCTGTAAATAGGAAGTTTTTAATTCTTTAGAGCATTTGGAAATGAAATAACTATTAGTACATAAAAAACTAATGAAGAAATGAACCAATGAATAAAATAAACCATAAAATAAAGAAGTCATACAAGAAAGGAAAGGTAATCATAATGAACTGGGTATTTTAGCTATAAATAATGTCACATAGTCATTATAATGTAAACACTGAACTGATTTTACCAAATATGGTGTATAAATTGGTTATACGGGATCATTTAGGAAAGCTGAATTCTCATAATAGGAAATCAATAGATATTATCTAAATCTGAATTAAAAAATAATATTCATAGTGTGTAATTTAGATATGTGGATATTAACACCAAAAAGAAATAGAGTGAAGAGTTAAATCTTGTTTGTTTGGGGGAGCAGATATCATCAGTTGGAGAGGACAGAGCAGGGGACCACTCTTTTCATTATAAGCCTAGAAGTACTACTTGACTTTTAAAAATACATACATATACTACTTAGATTAAAATTAATAAAAAAATAAGTTCCAAATAACCTTTTTTCTCTCCTACTCTGGAAATTGATGCCTATGAAAATCATTAATATTTTCTTCTCCCAACAGCTTTAATCTCATTCTCTTTTGTTAAATTGATACTACTTAGGAAGATGGTACAGTAGGAATTCTAGATCCTTGTAGACTTCCTAATATACGAAATGTTCAAATTACCCATGTGGCTAGTTTATACTGCAGTTAAAATCTGGTTTGGCGAGTTTACTCCCTGCTACAGATATATAGCCATTATTACTGTGGATATTGCATAGCCTTCACATATATACTAACTCTGAAAAATAATGGAAAGCACATATGGCTTGCCACAACCAAAGAATTGAAAGTCACCATGATCACTATTAGCCTGACTTGTGAGAGAACTGTTTATGATCCCACAATGGATTATCACCCCATCTTCCAGTATTGATTGTACTCTTTAGCTTTCTGATCTGAATTTCTTCCTGGATTGCAACACTTATTTCCTTCTCTTTGCTTTGTTCTTGATCTTTACTTAAAAATGCCAGTTACCAGTTCTTACAGGCATCACTAATAATAACTTTCAAATTACATACGGAACCAACCTCTTGCTTCTTGGTGAATACAAGTGCTGATTCTTCTGTCTCCCAGTTCTATATTTCTCCAGTCTCTGCATTGTATCCAGTATAACATATTCCAACAACAAATTATACTTGTCTCACTAAGAACTTTGGTTATAGTTTTAAATATAATAGCTTGGTGACCATCAAAATGATGCTTAAGTCTTGGACACTGGTAGGTGTGAATGCAGTGTTAATTCTTCTTGTGTCCTTCCTAATTGCTACTCTACTAGATATCCATCTTTCATTGTCAATTCTCCAGATCACTTTCTTAGCTTGGATTATGTTCTCTGCTATGGAATTGGAACTGCAAACTTAATTCAAGTGATAAAGGTTGAGACTTGTTTAATGTAATTCTTATCCCAAGTAATAGCTGCTGCACATTGATAGACTCCTTCACTCTGCATTACCCAAAACAAAGAAAGTGTGTGTGTGTATGTGTGTGTGTGTGTGTGTGTGTGTGTGTGTGTGTGCATGCTCGCATGTGTATGATGGGATGGTAAATAATGGCAGAAATGGAAAGGGTTTCTATTATTTTTCACTTCTTACCAAATGCAGGGAGTTGCATGTACCCTTTACACAGAAAGTTTATTTTTTGAAGGTCAACTTAATTTTGAAGATTGAAATTTTGGCTTAGAAGATGATGCATATCAGGTAGACACCATTAATCATCATCATCATCATCAGCAGCAGCAGCAGCAGCAGCAGCATCAGTACCAGGAATTGAACCCAGGGGCATTCTACCTCTGAGCTATACCCTTAACCCCATTTTTTAAATTTTGAAGCAGGGTCTCACTACGTTGCTGAGGCTGACTTCAAACTTGCCATCCTCCTGTCTCAGCGTGACACATACTGGAATTATGGGGTACACTACCATTTCTTATTAATCCAACAAAAATCATAGCTTTTGTAACTGGTATTTCCTTCAGGCTTCACTTTTCTCTCAGATCTCTAATGGTTTCTATATATATGTGTGATATGCCATTTTGCTTTGTGTAAGATTGGGATGCTGTTTTAACCAATAAAAACAAAAATGTTTTTATTGTATTTTAATTAATCCATTTACTCAGTTATTTCAGCAAGAAGGAACTTCACTTTCCCAAACTATTTTCTTCTGTCTGATTGTTCTTAATGTTATCTTAAGCATTGAGGTTAGTTTTCAGTCCAGCTGCTAATGATGCAGTATTCCTAGCTTCTATAGGGAAGATTTTAGAAGTAATTAAGTGTGAATACCTCTTCATCAGCTTGTCTCTTATTTTAACAAGAGCTTTTGCTTATTTAAAACTGCCAGCTCTAGCTTAATTCTTCTTGGAGTGAGCACTTTAGGAGTTGCAAGCATGGTAGGTAATCCTAGTCTGATTTGACCACCATACTTTGGAAAGAGAGATAATGTGATGGAAAACAGACATACTAACTGAAAAAAACAACTGTAGGTTGCTATCACCTGGAAGGATCAGATGCATCATAGGAAATATGTGGTGTTGAGTCATGTCAAAAACATGGCTAACTTGGGTAAAGAAACTCTCCTTCTAGGAGTTACTAGATTGATGAAAAAGGACCAAAGAGAGAGAAAGAGATGACAGGTTTACAATAAACCCAATAAAAGAATGGCAACTCAAATACCTGAGTCCTATTAATAATGGAGCAATCCAGTCAAGGAACTGTGAATTTTTGCAGCACTTCTTTAACATTTTTTCACTGGCCTGATTTATTTTCATAATGAATTAAATCTTGGGCCTGATTTGTTTATAGTAGCATTGTCCAATAGATATATAAACTGGAAGGTCCAAAGCCCTAGGTTTGATACTCAGCATTGCAAAAGCAAAAAAGAAAAGAAAAATAATGTGAGTTATGTATATAATTTAAAAATATCTAGTAGCTAAATTAAAACATATAAATGAAACGAGTGAAATAAAATTTAATATTTATACATATATTAAAAATCATTTGACCAAGTAATCAATATAAAAATATTAGCCAGGTATAGTATATTTTTTCATGCTGAATCTTAGAAATCCTCTGCATATTTTATGCTTATAGCCTATCTCAATTTAGATTAGCCATATTTCATGTGCTCAATAGCCACAAGGAATTAGTCTTGGAAAATACAAAACAGGATTTAGTCAAGCCACTAGATCTGCACTATCCACTAAAGTAACCACTAACAACATTTGGCAATTTAAGTTTAAATTAACTCAGATTAATTAAAACTAAAAACACAGACTCTCAGTAAGCACTACCCATTTCAAGTTCTCAATCACCACATGCAGCTAGTGGCTACTCTACTAGGCACCACCGGTTTACAATCCTAATGCCTCTAACTTATAAAGAAAATTAGAGAATAATGTCTACAGCATAGGAAATTTGCATCACCCTTGATGAAACAAATAGTTCTTCTTTTTCATTTCATTACAAAACCCTCTGTCACCCAGTGAGCTTTTTTCCACCCATCCATTTAATACTAAGGCCTTGCCTGCAGGGCGTAAACTTGTCCAAGAGAATCCTGAAAAATTAAATTATGTAGACAGGCCTTCTCTCTCACTAATTGCATTTTTTCAAGTCTCACAGAGGGGTGTGGTATCCTGTGTATGGAATATATGGCACAACTGGAAAAGAATGGTAAAAATGCTGACATATCTTCCAAAACATTACAGTCTGCACTAGCACTATGACAGTGGTAGCATGTGCAATTTGGAATGAAAAAGGAAAGAAAAATGCAAATTTATAATAGTCCCTCCCCCTTCTATATTTTAGGCATTTTTTTTCCTTGTGAATGCTCTGGGCAGTGTTCTAACTTGGTATTTGCAAGTCAATGCAAGGCCTGCTCAGTGCTGAGGGAATTACATAGTCACAGACAATTAGTCTTTTAAAAGGTCTGCTGCTTGGAAATTTGCCACTAAACTCAGTATAGCCTCAGCACATAATGTAAATTTTTAATGATTATAACTTTTCTAAATTCAGCCTTTAACAAATCTTATAGTAGTGTTTTGAAACTTTTAAATCAAACATAACCCAATTAAGTTGGTATTTGATTAAATTGAACTGCCACTTCATTGAAGTGTTTAAATAAATCAACATTAATATGTTCATACTACAGTAAATAAAGTTACGTCTATATAGTTGAAATGTCAGTACTCATGCATGGCTCTTGAAAATTAAGTACTCTCTCCACTTTGAATAACAAATCCAGTATTAATTTGTGGAAAACTATTGATTTCTTTTTTATTGACCGGTGGGAGTTCTTTGCCCCCAAACTCTACAAATTCGTAATTTTTTTAAAAAACAGTGAACCAAACATTTGTTGAATTCTAAAACCACTATCAGAGTTGTCCAAATAGTGGCTCTGACTAATGATCTTTTCTTCCTCAAATGCAATACTAATTGAAACTTCAAAGAATGGCTATAAGGATGCTTTTTCATTCTAATGGGATAAAATTGTTAGTATATGTTTGGCTGCTTTCTTTCCCCAACCTCCCACAAAGTACAGATTGAGCATCCCATAACTAAAATACTAAGGACAAGAAATGTTTCAGACTTTGAAGCTTTTCAGATTTTGTAATATTTGCATACATTTTATAAATTGAACATCTCTAATCAAAAAGTCCAAAATCTATAATGTTCAAAAATCCAAACACCATTTAAGATTTCAGATTTTTTGTGTAGGGATGCTCATCCTGAACCTTTTTCTTTACTAATAAGAAAATTTGTATATCAGATAGGTTTTTTTAATCAAAAGTTAGTTAACATCAAATAATTGAAAACAATTCTATGTTTCCATCTTTAAATATAGCCTGGTAAATTTCAATAATTGAGGGTAAAAGATGCTTTTTAGAAGCAGGACTTACATTACAAAAAATGCAGTTTTCAATTTCTGTTGCTGTTCAACAGATGCTGTAAGATGATGCTATATTTTCTGTGATATTCATGTTCATAGTTCTATATTGTATTAGCATTCCTTCTTTCTGTGTTCTTGAGCAGCCTATTTGAGATTTGACTGGTTCCCTGCATCTTGTATGGAATGAGACTGAAAGTATACTAAATTCTTATTCAAGTACTCCTGATAGTGAGTTTCTCCTTTTTTTTGGCAGTACTGGGGATTGAGCCCAGGTACATTCTATCTCCAACCTACACCCCCAGCCCTATTTTTTATTCTTTATTTTGAAACAGGGTCTCACTAAGTTGCAGAGTGACTCACTAAGTAGCTGAGGCTGGCTGTAAATCTGCGATCCTCCTGTCTTAGCCTCACAAGTACTGGGATTACAAGTATGCACTACCACGACCTGCTGAATTCCTCATTTTTAAAAATGTAAACTGAAAACAAGCCAACGTTGGACCTCTTGTTAATTGGAAATAAATGTTTACATAGTATTAACTAGGACAGCTATGATTAGTTAAAATGAAACTTGGCTGTAGGTGACAGAAAACCTTAAATAAAAGCAGTTTAAACAAGTAGATTATGTCATGCATTCAGTTGCAGAAGCACAAAGCAGGGTTGGTATGGTCTTGTCCTTTGTTCTGATAGTTTCCCAATGCCTGGCCTCTACTCTAACTGATACCTTATATGGTCAAACAGGGCTACCTCCAACCATCATGCATTGCATTCTAGCCAACAAGAAATACGAAAGGAAAGAAAAAGGACACACTCTTTTCTCTAAGGACATTCTCAGAAGTTGCATCCTTGGCTTCCACTTATATCTTTTTGGCTAAGACTTAGTCTACTGGCCAAAGCTAAGTGTAAGATGACTGGGAATTTTAGTCTTTTTGCTTGGGTATCATATGCTCAGCTAAAAATTTGGAATTCTGTTAAAACAGAACAAAAAGGATATTGGGAGAAAACTGGGTATCTGCAATACTTTTCTCTGGAATGAAACACTTGCTGAGTAAAAGACCATGTCATAAGCCTGACAAATGCTGATAGAAAAACAAAGGAGGCACCTAAGTTTCTTATAGAGCTTTCCAAAAAATTATTTAAAATATCTTTCATTTTCTGGCTATATTTTCAGAGCTCCTCTCACTACAGTATATTAAATCTGTTCCTCTCATAGATCTTAAATTCCTTAGATTTCAGCTATTTCTTATTAAGACTTTCCATACAACCATGACAAGAAGTCACCTTCCAAATTTCTATCCTGGCATACTGTATAATGTGGGGTAAAAAATTTTTTAAATTGTTTTCAGAAATCCATGGAACTTTTGATCTTGTACCTTCTGCTTTTATTTTTTCAGATGCTACACATCAAAACACCTCCACTGACATTAAGACTCTTGACACAACCCAGAATTAATTGAAGTTTTTGAGTTGATCATATAATAATTACAGTAGCCACTATGTTTTGAATGTTTATTCTATGCTAGGCTCTGTGTTGTAGGTTTCACTTGCATTATATATTAAGTCTTCAGAAGAGCCCACCAAGATAGAACTGTAGGTGAGGAAAGTGAAGCTCAAAGAGATCACATATAACTTGCCCCAGTTCTCCACACTTAGTGAATAACAGAGCACAGTACTAAAACCTAAGAAAACTGAACCCATATACCCTGCCCTACCCCTTTTTGTCTTCTCCTGAACCAGATTATTTGATATTATTGCATATAAAAACGATATCTAGATATATACCATCCAACATGGTAGCTACTAGTCTCACATGACTATTTTCATTTACTTTTAAATTTCAATTGATGAGAAACTTAGATCACATAAGCCAATTGCTGTGTACTTAGAAAAGAAACTAGAATTATCTATAGCTTTAATAAATGGTCAAATGTAAAATCCCATCCTTCAGAATTGCCAATGGTTACAACTTCACAACTTTTGTAGGAAAAGCACTCAGTCTCATTCAATGATTCAAGCTTTTATGGAAAAAGCTAGTGGTTTTGCCTATTTGAAAAATGCTCTATTGAGAAAGTATTCTGGTAACAGCCCAGGAAAAGAGCAACCAAAATGATTTAATACACTTCTGCATTCAGTTAGGCCTACTTTTCTCTTTTCAAAGGTGAAAGGAGAAAATTTACCTATAAAAAGCAACAGTTTTCTATAATTTGGATATCTAGTCTTCATGTGCTTAACAAAACATATTCAGAAGATAAATTAGCAAACACATAGTTATTTTAATTTTGAAAAAATGACAGGCTTCTTTTGAGTGGACAAAATAGTGAAATCAGTAGTTTTCCTACCCACATTCCTTTTGAATTAAAGAGCATCAAGTAGAAATAATAAAATGTTATGTTAGGGAAGCATATATTCTTACTTTCACATCCTTAAATTCTTTTTAGAACTAATAAGTATCCTGAAAAAAATTGATTTGCATTTCATTCAAAGAGCATCAACCGTGAAACCAGCAAATTGATGATCTTTCAAAGTTCCATTTCAATGCACCTCTGAGATAAAAGGGGACTTCTGACAATTTTCAGCACCCTACCATGCCTTGTCTACTTTGAAGTACTATATAAAATCCAAAAAAGTGCAATGTCATAATACCCACACTTCTGGACTGGCTGAGAACAAAAACAATAAATGTTCTAATAGGTATAAAAGGTTACAATATTGATTTGAAGAAATAAAGATATACAGGGTTGAGGGAGACAGCTAAGACCACTTTGACAAAAAAGATAACTTGTATAACCTGAAAACTTACTATTACCAGTGGGTGTAGTGTATCAAACCCTGAATTCTGAAAAAGGAATTCTGGTTTATAGGGCTTAGTTTTGAGATTAATTGTGGAATTTCATCTTTCTCTGGATCTGTTTCCCCCACTGTAAAGAGAAGTTAAACCCCTTTCACATCTAAAGTCTACATATGATCTTATTATTGGCCAAA
Organism: Graphiurus murinus; assembly: GCA_004027655.1. Taxonomy (NCBI): domain Eukaryota; kingdom Metazoa; phylum Chordata; class Mammalia; order Rodentia; family Gliridae; genus Graphiurus; species Graphiurus murinus. The sequence continues at coordinate 77,211 of PVLC010000341.1, read as the reverse complement.
GTTTAAACAGCTAGTGAGAATTTAACAATTCTACTTCCGATAAAATATAGAATTAGACAATTGTTATTATTCATTTATATTGGGAGCAAAATGGGATAAAACTAAAGCAAGCTAGGATCAAGAATTCTTTTTTTATACTGGGGATTGAACCAAGGGACAGTCTACTTCTGAGTTACATCCCAGCCCCATTTCATTTTTGTTTTGAAATAGGGTCTCTCGAGGTTAGTAAGAGTCTCACCATATTGCTGGGGCTGTCCTCGAACCTACAATCTTCCTGTCTCAGCCTCCCAAGTACTGGGATTATAGGAGTTTACAACCACACCCAGCTTCAAGAATTCTTTTGAAAAATAGCATCATGGAAATAGTTTTAGATTCAACTATAGTCTTATACATCCTAATTTCCCATTTCCTGCACTTTAAAGTGACTGCAGATGTGCGCAATGTCGTGACCACAAAGCCCTAAATGATCATTATTGCAATTTTGTCTACTAGATTACTTGAGCTGGAAATTTGGTTGTGTTTTTTTTTTTTTTTTTTTTTTTTTTTTTTTGCGTTACCGGGTATTGAACTCGGGCATTCTACCTCCGAGCTATACCCCCAGCCCTATTTTTTTTTATTCTTTATTTTGAAACCGAGTCTCACTAAGTTGCGGAGTGCCTCACTAGGTAGCTGAGGCTGGCCGCGAACCTGGATCCTCCGGTCTCAGCCTCCCGAATGCTGGGATTCCAAGCGTGTGCCACCACGCCCGGAATTGAGCTGGAAATTTGGATTGGTCATTTAGAAATAATTTTCAACAAGAGTTCAAAATAACAAAAATGCTTTCTGCTCAAGTTTTGGTTAGACAATTCAATTACCTGAAATATCCTATTCCCTAAGCATACCAGTTAATCAAGGTTTTACTGTGCATTCTTTAAACTAGCTAGTAAGTTAATTAATTGGAGCAAGTGAATTGTTTGGCCAGGCTAGATGCCTGCACTGATGTAATTACTTGGATTTTATTGCTCTGTTTAGTAAAGAGCAAAATTGCATGAACAGTGACATATATAGTTTGGGCTAAGGCAAGGACACTTTCAACATGGTGAAGGTGGGCAGGCTTTAAGAGTAGTTAAAATTGCTGCATAGGACTCTGATCATACAGAATTTCTCAACTAACACACAAAAAATGATTCTGTGTCCCCCTTCCCCATTTCTGTGGTGTGTGTGTCTGTGTGTGTGTGTATGTATATGTGTGTGTGTGTGTGTTACTGGGGATTGAACTCAGGTGCATCCTACCTCTGAGCTACTCCCCCAGCCCTATTTTATTTTTGAAACAGGGTCTCCCTGAGTTGCAGATGGCCTCACTAAGTTGCTGAGGCTAGTCATGAACCTACGATCCTCCTGTCTCAGCCTCCCAAGTACTAGGACTACAAGTGTGCACCACCACACCTGGCTCTCCTTTCTTATTTCTAGAAATTGTTATTAGTCTATTCTTATATTCTGATCTTATTTTCCATGCAAGACAATAGTATAGTTATCTCCATCTAGCACATTTCCCTTGTAGTAAAGGGAATATCAGGCTCTCTCTATTGCAGGGAAAGAACTGGGGCTATATATCATTGTATCTCCAGCACAAACCACAGTATCTAGCACATAGTAGATGCTTCATGAACTAATGACTAACTAAACAATGGATTATTTTTTACTAATTAATTATTTTAGATAGTGGAACAGTAGCTGCTCTTTAAGAGCCAGTTTTGTATTTGTCTTAAAATAGGTTCTTCAAATTTTAGCCAAGATTAAACAGCACACCATCTGAATGTATTTGGAAACTTACCTCTCTCTCTCTCCTCTTGCTGTCAGTACAAGAAAATTGGTCAAATATTTGATAACAAATGTCTTTCATAGTTAGATATACATAAGACAGACTCAAATTTATTGAACAAATATGTTAGAAACAAGGGAAGCTTATAAATGTAGAGCCATTTGGCAGACCTTTCCTTTTCCTCCAAAAAAATGAATGTATAACTTAGAATTAACAATTTGGACAATGACATTGACAAAATGGAGAAGGTGTACACACAGAAGGAAAGAGTTTGAGTTCTCTGTGTATTTTAGATATTAGTACTCTATCAGAGGAGTAGATGGAAAAAATTTTCTCCCATTCTGTGGGCTCTCTGTTGAGGTTCTTGATAGTTTCCTTTGCTGCACAGAAGTTCTTCAGTTTAATGCAATCCCATGTATTGATCTTCCTTTGAATTTCTTGTGCCTTTGGGTCTTGTTGAGAAAGTTCTTACCTGTGCCTGTGTGTTGAAGTGTTGGACCTATGCCCTCTTCAAGTAGCTGCAAGGTCTCTGGTCTGACTTCCAGGTATTTGATCCATTTTGAATTGACTCTTGTGCAGGGTGAGAAAATGGGGTTTATTTCCATTTTTCTGCATACGGTTAACCGGTTTTGCTAACACCATTTGTTGAAGAGGCCATCTTTTTCCAGTGTATGTTTTTGGCCACTTTGTCAAAAATCAATTGACTGTAAGTGTGCAGATTTGTTTCTAAGTCTTCTATTCTGCTCCATTGGTCTATGTGTCTGTTTTTGTGCCAATACCAGGCTGTTTTTTATTACTATGGCTTTGTATTATAATTTGAAGTCAGGCATTGTGATGCTTCCTGCATGGTTCTTGTTGCTGAGAACTACGTTGGCTATTTTGGGATTTTTGTTGTTCCAAATGAATTTAAGTACTGATTTTTCTATGTCTGTGAAAAATGGCCTTAGTGATTTAATGGGTATTGCATTGAATCTGTAGATCACTTTTGGAAGAATGGCTATTTTGATATTTGTTCTGCTATCTATAATATACAGAAAAACTCAAAAATCTCGCCACTAAGATCTTAAACAAATAACCCAATAAAAATGGGCACGTGAACTAAATACACACTTATATATGGCCAATAAATGTATGAAAAAATTGTTTAACATCATTAACAATCAGAGAGATGCAAATCAAAGTAACTCTGAGATTTTACCTAACCTCAATTACATGGCATTAATTAAAAATACAAACAACAAATGCTGACAAAGAGAAGTGGGAACTGTAATACATTGTTGATGGGGTTAAAAATTAGTGCAGTCACTTTGGAAAACTGTATGGAGGATATTCAGAAAAATGGGGCTGAACCTACCATATGACCCAGCAATACCACTTCTGGGTATCTACCCAAAAGAATGGAAACCAAACTACCAGACTAATGCATGGGTATCTATGTTTATAGTGACATAATTCACAATTGCCAAACTATGGAACCAGCCAAGATGTCCATTAACAGATGAATAGATTACAAAACTATGGGATATGTACACAATGGAATTTTACTCATCCATAAAGAAAGACAAAATTGTGTCATTTGCAGGGAAATGGATGGAACTGGAGAATATTATGCTAAGTGAGATTATTCAGTTACAAAAAGTAAAAAGTCAGATGTTCTCCCTAATATGTGCAAGCTAGGAAGAAAAAAGAACATACGAGGGACTTGAGACAAAAAAGGAAAAACCTTGAATGAGTAGAGAAGGCAACCTAACTGAGGGAGATTGGAGGAGTAAAGAGAGAAAACAATCTAATGCATATGATATACATTCACAAACACACCAAAATCAGTCACTAAGCTGAACATGAGAAGGATGTATGATTACAAGTGCACCAAAAAAAGGAAAGAATTGACATATGAAACAAATGATTATCTCAAGTATGAACACGACTTGGTACCAAGTGAGGAAGCTGCCATGTCAGTTTCCATTATAAAAGTCAAATATTTTAATAAGGGTAATCTCATAGGCAGTTTTCAGCCTAATTACTTCAAATGCAAGAACAGGATTAAGGCCATTTTATCTCCAAATTGAATCCTGACAACCAAGAGCAATGATTTTTGCAAATTGTTGGCATATAATTATCAATAGTCCTGTGCTTCAGAGGTAAATGCAAATGTGCATTCTAGGGACATACTTCAGGTAGTGTTTTGGAGGTACACTCCACATGGGAGGAGCTACATTTCTGCTTTAAAACTGAGGAAAGGAGAAATTTGGTTTTAATGACAGCTACAATGTTGACCATTCATCCTATGATAAGCAATGATAATAGATCCTTGACTCCATTTGCAGTATACAAGTGAGGCTCTCATACCATTCAGAGTTCCACACAAGTCTTTACAGACCTCATGTTTTGTTGTTTTTTTTTTTTAACTGTATGCCACAGCATCTAATCAAGGGCCTAGTTTTATCTTCCTTATGTACTTAATACATTGTTTTAGTCAGCTTTTCTCATTGCCGTAACCAGAATACATGACATAGAAAACATATGGGAAGAAAGGTTTATTTGGATTCATGGTTTCAGAGATTCAGTGCAAAGTTGGCCAACTCCAAGACAGACATTATGGCAGCACAGCATGTGGCAGAGGATGGCAGTCTATCTCATGGCATCCAGAAAGCAAAGACTAGAAGTGGCCAGAAACAGAGTCCTCAAGGGCATGCCCCAGGGACCCATCTCCCTCCTCTAGCCACACCCTACCTACCTACCCAGTAAGTACATTCAATTTATTAATCCAAAAGTAGATTTGTTCAGTGTTGAGAGTAGATCCCTGATCCAGTTATTTCACCACTGAACATTTTTGCATTGCCAAAATACATGCTTTCCCAGGAAACACTCTATATAACACACAACACAAGTCTATTGCATATAAATGCTGAGAGACTTCCCATTCACTCATAGTAAGTGTTGGGCAATATCTACTTCATCCTTCCAGAAAGAGTCTTGAAATCACGTGGTCTGAATAGCTGCTAAGTAGGTGTGAATTTTCCCTATAAGTCACCCAGCAGCCAGTTGCCTTTCTTTTAAATGAAAAGCAAACTTGTTGAGCTTCTAAAAACTACACATTATATGAACTAACACTGTAAGTGAAAAAAATGCATTTATTTATTTATTTATTTATTTGGTACAGGGGATGGAACTCAGGGGCATTCTACCTCCAAGCTATACCCCCAGTCCTATTTTTATTCTTTATTTTGAAACAAGGTCTCATTAAGTTGCAGAAAGCTTCACTAAGTGGCTGAACTTGGCCGCTAAACAAGATCTTCCTGTCTCAGCCTCCCAAATACTGGGATTACAAGCGTGCACCACCGCACCTGGCCAAAAATGCATTTTCTAATGATTTAGGGGACTGCATGTTTTATGCTATATAGCTTTCTGGAAACAAAGTTATAAAGATGAATTAGGCACTGAAATATCAGAATTATGTTTGAATGAAAAATTAAAGTTTGAGCCGGGCGTGGTGGCGCACGCTTGTAATCCCAGCATTCGGGAGGCTGAGACTGGAGGATTCGGGTTCGCGGCTGGCCTCAGCTACCTAGTGAGACACTCCGCAACTTAGTGAGACTCGGTTTCAAAATAAAGAATAAAAACTAGGGCTGGGGGGTATAGCTCGGAGGTAGAATGCCCCTGAGTTCAATCCCCAGTACCGAAAAAAAAAAAAAAAATTAAAGTTTGCTGGTAATGGAGTATCTGCCCCCTGAAAAGTATCAAGTTCAATCTAAGTAACTGGAAAGGTCAACCATGTGGTAACTGAGGGTTCATATGACACAGTTGAAAAAATACACCTTGGTTTCTATTTTGACATATAATAGTGCTTTTCCGATGGGATTTATTAAAAACTGATGGTTATAAAAAATGTCTCCTGGATAGGTTAAAGCTCAATCTTATGCTTCCATAGTTATTTATATTAATTTCTATCAAACACACATAAATTTCTTTTATTGGCATTTTATCCTAAAAAACACTAGTTTCACACTCTGGTTAGGCATCCCTATGCTCCCTGCCATGGGGTCAAATGAGAATTGTGTGCAAATATGTTGTTAACAACTTGTACTTAACAAAGATGTATGCTATATTGCACAAATTACTACAATAAAAATAAATTTAAAAAAAAGAAGTGGGCAAAGTATGGAGGTGCAGGGAGTCAAGACAAAGTCTATTTTGAGAAAAATTAAAGTCTGGGAATATCTCAAGAGAGTAACATATTGACAGTCTAGGAAAAGAGCTAACACTGATGAGTACAAAGGACACTAAAAAAAGAATAAATACTCTCAGTGTGCAAATACCTAAAAACTCTCATTTTTATATGAATATTGGCAATAGGATTATATTGCTGTTGGTTTTTAAAGAGACTGTTTATAGCTATACTTTGTGTTAATTTAATTGTTAACTTAGAAGTTGCTGTGATTAAGACCTACTAGGTGTTATCTTAGGCAGGAATTGTATTAAATTTGATAACCAAGATCAGATACCTAGCTGTGGGGAGTTAGGTTTTTTCAAAGGTATATCCTTGTATTTGTGATCCCTTCCCCTACCCTGATGTCCACTTCCCAACTGATTTCCAGATCAGTCTTGGTTTTACACAGAGGGTAAAAGGGAGATTGGAATTATCTGAACACTTCAAGTCCCTGATAGTGGGAGAGACAGGAAATACAGTTGAAAGGAGATGTGAGGCTCTGCATAGGTAGCAGGCTAAAGGTCATTGGCACAGAAATCTGAAAGGCTTTCTACTGTTGTGAAACAGACACCAACAATTCCTTTTCTATCCCCACTCTCCAAATTCAATCTCTTTCTTCACTTCTTCCAAGTACTTCAGTGAGACAATTGCCTTTGTTCTGTCTCCATAGCATGTCTTCATCAGTCTCCTAGCTATCCTGCCTGCCTCCTATACCCAACCATTGTTGCCTATTAATTTCTAACTAGTTTAAAAATTATACTTGGTTTCCTGAATAATAGTTCTTTGGAGCAAAGCTTTCTAGTACCAACTGTGATACCAACTAAATTCAAATGTGCCCAAAAGCAAATGCTGACATTTTGGCTGACAAATATGATGGTTGTAAAGGAAAGAGAAGTGGATTTTGTCAGTTACAAGAATTTTTGGACTGACTAGCTCCACTAAAATATATTTTGATCAATGTCTCAGGATTGTAAAACTCAACCGTACCAATATGAATTTAACAAATACTAATGTGGCCTGTGGTAGGAGTTTTGAAATACTTAACTTATATTCTCCGATAATCAATGATTTGTTGGTGGGTAGCCTTTCATTTATTATTATGCCTCCTTTTCTCCTTTAATATACATTTTCAACTCACTTTTATTAAATATGTTTCCATTCAAAGAAGGCAACTTAGGGCAGAGTATAAACAGTAACATTGGACATATTACAGAGAAATTTACTTTAAAGCTAATGCATAAGAGTCAATACAGTGCTGAATGAAATTCCCAAACTCTCCCTCCCTAGAATCTGCCTTGAAATGTTACCTAAGTTAATGCCTCATCTCTTTAAATATAAGCTAAAAGTTGTGTCGCTAGGATGCTTCAGGAATCTTACCCTGGGAATACACAAAGTGAGTGGGTTTGTGCTGGTGAGTAGAAAAGCAGTAGAAGTTTAGTAAGTCCAGGTTTCAACATCCCAAAGATTGTTAAAAAAAAAAAAACTGCCTCATATCATCACTGTAGTGTCTGGACTGATGGTTCTTAATGAGGGATATCTAGGAAATTTTAAAATGCAGGCATGATACACCAGGCACATACCCATATGCACTTGTGCACACATGCAAAGACCCTTTCCATCTCCTCTGGTGGTTTCGTGTCAGTAGAGCTGGAGTAGGACCTGAGCATCTGCATTTTAAAAGTTCCATAGCATACTCTCACGTACAGCAAAGATTGAAAGACCATTGGCCAAACTACTTAAGTTTGGTCTAGAGTTTGATGTCATGTACATACTTTATTGTATAACATATTTACTTAACAAGTACTCTTTATCAGACATTGTTCCAAGTGCTTTACAAGATTAACTCAATCCTCATACCACATAAATACTCATCACATAAATACTCTCTTATGTTTTATAAAAAGACACAAAACTGATGTCTCACAGAAACATTAACTATTATTAAATTAAGCATATATTAGAATACTTTAAAATTTTTAAATAACTGCATATGATGACAACTTGTGTTATTAACTAGAGTAAGGAAGATATCTTTATCTGTTTATGAATACCAAGGAGTGCAGTAATCAATATTACTCTCCAAATCTCCTAAAACAATTTGAAGAGTAGGCTCTCCAATAAAGCTTTACTCTGAGGAACAGAAGAGGAACAATTAGACATAAGTCAAACATAATATGTGAATGTTATTATGATTGTGGACTTTCTTGCCTTTTTACAAATCAGATTAAAACCCTTGTCTTCTTGATGGCCTTAAAATCTACTCTAAGAATATCAATGGTAGGATCTGTTACTACCAAATTCAGTAATTAAAACTGCCAAAACTTGTCCATATATTCAATCTTCTTTGTTAATCCTTAGCACTGTGCTGACCTTTCAGAATCTTTCATAGTCAAGTTAAATCAGAGAGTAATCTAGACATAAAGGGACCTACGTGCTTGTCTAAGCTCCAAGGCCAAAGGGCTCTATGTTCTCTCCCTTCTCAAAGCTTCGGTTTCCTCCGTCTGTAAAATATATGGGTTTGTCCAAGGTTATCTCTCAAAAGATCTCTCCCAGTATTGCCATTCTATAATTTTTTTAAGAACTATTGTGACAAGAAGCTCAAGACATGTTTCTTCCAAGTAATAATTTGTATCTTCCTACCTCCTGGCATCTATGAGTGAGCATTGATTAGAAAGAATGCAATACTCTGTGGTGGACAACTGATTTCTTTTACCCAGCAGAAATGAATCTGTCAACTTTCATTAGGTGTTGTCAGGTAGCATCATGCTCAGTGATAGATTGCACCAGAAGTAGTGTTAGGATGGCATTCAATTATAACAGAGTTCTAAAGAGGTAGTATATCCTACTCTTTAAATTCTTAAGAAGTTGGGATGCCGCAAAACATATAAAATGGTTGATAGGATGCAAGAAGTAAATTGTTCCCCATGTATTCTGATGCTTCAGTTTTTAAGGTTGTTGAAGCTACATCTTTTTTCACCAGTAACGCAAGTGTCTATTTTTTTTTGGGGGGGGGCTATCTTTTAGAATTCATCAAGACCAGAAGAAAAGGTTTCTAGAAGACTTCAGTGTGGCAATCAATGATGATCCTTTGTTTTTAGCCAAGTTGCTCCCTGCCTCTTCTCCAAGGTAGCACAAAATGAGAACAACTTTAAGAAAAATGGCCCAAGAAAAGCCAGGGTGGGAGTAGTGATTAGAAAGTGGGGTGGATGGGAAAAGTGCTTCACTCAATTATCAAGAACTTTTAAAAAGCTGTGTTACCATCTGAGGACAAAAAAATGCAGCATGTCATGGCTGGACAGTCAGAGACTTCCCACCAACACAAATAACTATATGGGCATTTCAATTCTCACCCAATTCAAGCCACTTTACAATTATAATCTTTTAAATATTTAAGTGAATCAAGTCTGATATGTTTAAATTGCCCTATACTCTGCAAACCTTCATTTGGATTTGAATGTACAGATCTGGTCTGAAGATATATATTCCTTTTTGCTGATAGGAAATATAAGATATTCAAGTTATATTATTAAATGAAACCAGCAAGTTGAATAATACAATTTAATCTGATTTTATGAAAAGAGTATATTTTAGAAAAAATAGGAATACTACACTATACAGGGTGGGGCCCAAAATTACTGTTTCCCCAATTGTTTAAAATATTATGAAAAATATCAAAGTTTCCGCATATATAACATTAAGCACAATAATATACTGAACTCATATATACCTACACTCCAGCTATAATAATGATTGTCATACCAGAGTTTACAAAACTATAGACCAAAGGCCAAGTCTAGCAGGGACTGAGAATTCTTGGTGACTTTCCCTGTATTGTATGTTTATTATTTGATTTATTTTATACTTTAATCAGATCAAAACAAAATGACAGTTTATTTAAAGAAGGACGTGGAGAAGACTTGGCAGCTTTGGAGTAGTAATTTTTTTCTTCCAACTGGAGTTGAATTGTCAGAGCCTTTTCATTATCAGCTTTTCTCCTTAATCTAAAAGTTAAAAGCTACTGTTCTCATTAGGATTGATTTTCTGTTTTTTGCTTCACTTCATCAACCTTTTTGGTGAGGAGCCATTGAATAATTCAGGACATTCTCTCTATGATATACCATACATCAGGAAGGCTAGCCCCAGCTCCTTGGTCCCTTCCCTAGGTAAGAAAGGTCTCAGCATAACTTCTTTTGCTGGGCATAAAATGGCTTACCATTTCCTTCATATGCTTGTTTGCCTTATTATTTCAAGAGTTGCTCTAAGTTTGGCTAGGGAATCTGTTTTGCTAGGCAAGGCTAGGCTGAAGGGGATGTTCAGCCCATTGGAGAAGAGTATACCATTGAGACTCCTTATAATCTGGGCAAAAACAAAAAAAATCCACTCCTCTGCTGCTGGCCCCAACAGAGCCTTTTTCTAATTAATACTTTATTTGAAAACAGATGTTTGCTGTATGCCATGCGCTGAGGAAATAGCCAAGCAGTGTCCTTAGGTGGCTATCTTTCATTAGAAAGCACACCTGCCCCCATCCCTTCAGGCTTTTCTAGTGTGCTTAGGAAGGTTTGCCTTATCTATAGATCTTTAAAGAACTCTTTTTTCTTTTCAGAATTGGCTTGCTTTTAAAGAAGTTACTGTGTTTTTCTAAGTTTTTAAAGTTATAATATTTTCACATGTTTAACACTATGAAAATATATAGAGTAAAGCAAGACAGTCCTCCTTTACTACCTGCCCCATCCTCAGTGGTCCAGTATGAATCTTTCCAGTTCCTTTTCTGTGCATTTACATATACATGTATATATAAAGCTATGTAATATCTCTTTGTGTCCACTAAAATTTTCTGAAGTTCTTCTAAGTTTGTGCTATTCAGTGTGGTAGCCATTAGCTACATGGGGCTGTTGAACACTCAAAATGTGAATACTAAAATTGAGAAAGTAAAATTTTAATTTTAAGTAATTTGAATTGATTATTTATATTTTGAAATGGCATCTAAATAGGAAAGGAAAAAGTGAAATTGTCTCTGCACACAACTCCATTATGTATAGGAAAACCTTAAAGGTTCTACCAAAAACTGTTAAAATTAATAAACGAATGAAGTTCCAAGATATGAAATCAACACTTCCAAATTACTGGCATTGCTATACACTAATAATAAGATATCTTGAAATGATAGAAAGAGCCAAGCATGGTGGCATATCCCAGTAATTTCAGTACTTGGCAGGTTGCAACAGAAGGATCACAGGTTTGAGGCTAGCCTCAGCACTTAGCAAGAGCTAGGGGGTAGCTATTGGTAGAATGCCCCTGGGTTCAATCCCAGTATAAAAAGGAAAGAAAATAATGTAATTTGCAATAATATTAAAATACTTAGAAATAACTTTAATAAGTGAAGTAAAAGATTTGTATACCACACACTATCAAGCATTGATGAAAGCAATTGAATACATAAATAAATGGAAATTTATTTTGTGTTTGTGTTCATGGACTAGAATAATTAGGATTATTAAAAGGTCCATATTGCCCAAAGCATTCTACAGTTTCAGCACAATTTCTAAAAATTCTCATGACATTTTTCACAGAAATATAAAACACCACAATGCTAAATATCATGTGGAAACACAAAAGACACTGAATAGCCAAAGCAGTCTAGAGCAAAAAAAAACAAAAAAACAAAAACAAAACTGGATGCATCACACTACTTGAATTAAAAATACACTGCAAAACTATAGTAATTATAATGGTACTAGTATAAAAAGACATACAGACCAATGGAAGAAATTAGAGAGACTCAAAATACAGTCAACTGATCTCTGACAAAGGCACTAAGAATAGACAATAGAGTAAGTACATTCTTTTCAATAAATGGTATTGGGAACATTGGGTTTCCACATGCAGAAGAGTGAAATCAGACCCACACCATATATAAAATCCAACTCACCTGGATTAAAGACTGAAACATAAGTCCTGAAACTTTAAAACTCCTAGGAGAAAACATAGGGAAAAGGCTTGTTGATATTATTAGCCCAGGAAAAGTTTTTTAAATTTATTTTTATTATGTGCATTTATTGGTGCATCATAGTCTCATGTCATAAAGTAAATTATGTTGACAGTGATATACATGCATACACCATTTGGTGGCCCCCCTTCCAAATACAGACTACTCAGATTGACATTGGTATATTCACATAGGTACACATAGTTGATGGTAGTATTTCCATTGATGAACCTTAGTCTTCCCCATTTCCTTCCCTTAGAACACTTCCCAGACTCCAGTGAGGTTTCTCCTCCATTGTCTGGAGTCTTTCTGGCATTCCAATTACTTTCTACCTTGTGCATATTAGGGAAAACATATGCCCTTCATTTTTTGTGACTGGCTAATATCACTTAACAATGTTCTCCAGGTCCTTCCATTTTCTTGCAAATTACATAATTTTGTCCGTCTTTATTGCTGAATAGAATTCCATTGTGTATTTCCATAATTTTGTAATCCATTTTTTTGTATCCGTTAATAGATACCTAGGTTGGCTACATAATTTGGCTATGGTGAATTGTGTTGCTATGAATCTGTGTCTGCGTATATTACTGTAGTTCTCTGATTTGGGACCCTTTGGAAAGATACCCAGGAGTTGTATAGCCACATCATATGGTGGATCTATTCCCAGCATTCTGAGGAATCTCTACACTGAAATATTTTGCAATCTCATCAACAGTGTTAAAGAGTTCCTATTTCCCCACATCCTCACCAACATACCAACATTTATTGTTTTTTGACTTCTTGATGATTGCCATTCTGATTGGATTAGATGGAATCTCAGTGTAGTTTTGATTTGCATCTCCCTGATTGCTAATGATGTTGAACATTTTTTTTATGTATCTCTTGGCCATTTGTACCTCTTCTTTTGTGAAGTATCTATTGCCTATTTCTTGATTGGGTTATTTGTTTTTTAGTGTAATATCTTTTAAGTTCTTTGTATATTCTAGATATTAGTCCTCTATCAGAGAGATAGCTGGCAAAGATTTTCTCCAATTCCATAGGCTTTTTCTTTAAACTCTTTATGGTTCCGTTAATGTGAAGAAATCTTTTAGTTTTATGCCATCCCACTTATTAATTCTTGCTTTAATTTCCTGATCTTTGGAGGTCTTGTTGAGGAAGTTTCTACCTGTGCCTGTATGTTGGAATATTGAATGTATTCCTTCCTCTAGTAGCTTCACAATCTCTGGTATAACTTCCAGGTCTTTGTTCCATCTTGAGTTGACTCCTGTGCAGGGTGAGAAGTAGGGACTTATTTTCATTTTTCTACAACTGAATGACCAGTTTCCCCAACACCATTTATTGAAAAGGCTATCTTTTCTCCAACATAAATGTCTGCTACCTTTGTCAAAAATGAATTGACTATAAGTGTGTGGATTTGTTTCTGTATCTTCTATTCTGTTCCATTGGTCTATGTGTCTGGTTCTGTGCCAATATCATGCTGTTTATATTAGTATAGGTCTGTGGCATAATTTGAAGTCAGGAATTGTGATGCCTCCTGCTTGGTTCTTATTGCTGAGAAATGTTTGGCTATTCTGGGTCTTTTATTTCTCCATATGAAATTTATGACTGATTTTTCTCGATCTATGAAGAATGACATTGGTATTTTGATAGGGATTGCATTGACTCTGTAGATCACTTTTGGTAGAATGGTCATTTTGATAAATGACCATCTTTTAAGATCTTCAATTTCTTCCTTTAGGATTTTATAATTTTCATTGTGTAGGTCTTTTACCTCCTTGGTTAGGTTTATTCCTAGATATTTTACTAGTTTTGAGGTTATTGTGAATGAAAATTTTTCTGGATTTCTTTATCAGTCGATTTATAGATGACATATAGAAAAGCTACTGATTTTTAGGTTAATTTTATAATCCACTACTTTGCTAAATTTGTTAATCAGCTCTACTAGTCTTTTGGTTGAGTTTTTTGGGTCTTATAGATATAGAATTATGTTATTTGGAAATAAGGATAATTTTAATTCTTTTCCTATTTGAATTCCTTTGATATTATTCTCTTGTTTTATTGCTCTTGGCAAGATTCTTGAGGACTATATTGAAAAGAAATGGTTGTACTTAACAAAGATGTACGCTATATTGCACGAATTACTACAATAAAAATTAAAAAATAAAAAAAATAAAAAAAAAAGAAAAGAAATGGTGATAGTGGGCATCCTTGTCTTTTTCCTGATTTTAAAGGGAATTTGTGCAGTTTTTCCCCATTCAATATGATGTTGGCTTTGGGTTTATTGTATATTGCCTCAATGATATTGAGGCATGTTCCTTCTATTCCAATTTTCTGCAGTGTTTTAAACATGAATGAGTGTTGAATTTTGTCAAATGCTTTTTCAGCATCTATGGAGATGAACATGTAATATTTGTCCTTAGTTCTACTTCTGTGGTGGATGACATGTATTGATTTGTGTATGTTGAACCAGCCTTGCTTTCCTGGGATGAAACCAACTTGATCATGGTGTACAATTTTCTCCATGTGGTCTTGAATGCACATAGCTACTATTTTGTTTAGAATTTTTGCATCCATGTTCATCAATTGTATTGGTCTGTAATTTTCTTTTCTTGGGGTATCTTTATTTGGTTTTGGTATTAATGTGATATTTGGCTTATAGAAGGAGTTTGGAAGAATTCTATCTCTTTTATTTCTTGGAATAACTTGTGAAGTATTGGGTTTACTTCTTCTGTAAAGCTTTATAAAATTCAGCTAATAGTGCTTCTGGACCTGGGCTTTTATTTGATAGCAGACTTTTTATTATTGTTTCTATCTCTTTGCTTGCTATTGGTTAGTTTAGGTTTTCTGTATCCTCTTGGTTCAGTGTAGGTAGGTTGTATGTGTCTAAATATCTGTCGATTTCTTCCATGTTTTCCAGTTTATTGGAATATAGAATATAAATTTTCAAAATAGGTTCTGATGATCCTCTGAATTTCTCAACTGTTTGTGTTTTGATATCTCCTTTTTCATTTCTGATTTTAAAAATTTGGGTTGATTCTTTCTTTTGCTTAGGTTGGCTAGAAGTTTTTCAATCTTGTTAATCTTTTTTAAAAACCATCTTTTTTTTGTTGATACTTTGTATTTTTCTCTATTTCATTGATTTCTGCTCTGATTTTATCTCCTGCCTTCTACTGGCTTTGAGATTACACTGTTCCTATTTTCTAGGTCCTTCAGGTGTATCATTAAGTTCTTTATTTGGTGTTTATTTCTGTTTTTCTTATATGGGTTCTAAGTGCTATAAATTTTCCTCTTAACATCGCCTTCAAAGTGTCCTGTAGATTTTGGTATGTTGTATCTCTATTTTCATTTAATTCCAGGAATTTTTTTCCCTTATTTCTTTTTGATACAGTCCTCTTTCAGGAGTGTATCATTCAGTCTCCATGTATTTATGTAATTTCTTTTGGTCTTCCTGTTGTTGATTTCTACTTTCATTCCATTATGATCTGAGAAGATGCAGGGAATTATATCTTTTGAATTCGCTGGTGCTTCCTTTTTGGCCCAAGATGTACATTTTGGAGAAGATTCCATGGGCCGCTGAGAAGAATGTGATGCCATCTGTTGCTGGTTAAAATATTCTGTATATGTCTATTGGGTCCATTTGGTTTATAGTGTTCTTTAGATCTGAAGAGTCTTTACTCATCTTTTGTCTTGAAAATCGATGTAGTGGCATGAGTGGTGTGTTGAAGTCTCCCAGTATTATCGTATTTGGGTCTATTTGAGATCTGATGTCCTCAAGAGTTTGTTTTACAAACATAGTGTACCCACATTTGGGGCATGAATGTTTACTATCACTATATCCTCTTGTTGTAATGTTCCTTTTATTAATAAGAAGTGACCTGCTTTGTCTCTTTTGATGTGTTTAGCTTAAAGTCTGTTTTGTCAGATATGAGTTTGCTACCCCTGCTTGTTTTTAGTCTCCATTTGTACGATATATCCTTTTCCATCCTTTCACCTTTAGCATATGGATATCTTTGGCTGTAAGTTGAATTTCTTGCAAGCAGCATATCGTTGGATTATGTTTTTTAATACACATTGCTGGTATATGCCTTTTAATTAGAGAATTAAGACATTTGAAATTCATTCTTATTATTGAGATATGATTTTTGATTCTTGTCATTTTGAGTTCTATTTTCTGTTTGATGTAGTTTTCTTTTTTGCTAAGTTGCCTAAATCATGGAGTTCACCTCTTATCTGGTTCCGGAATTTGCTTCTTTTTTCTTCTTTGTGTTTTATTTCTTTAAGTATTTTCTCTAGTGCTGGCTTGGTAGTCAATGAATTTTTTAAGTTTGTGCTTGTCTTGCGATATTTTTATTTCTCTATCAATTTCGAATGATATCTTTCTTGGATATAGCTATCTTGGTTGGAAGTTGTTTTCTTCTAGGGTCTGGAGTTTATCATACCAGTCCTTCGTGGCACTTATAACTTGGTTTGGGAAGTCTGGGGTGATTTTTATTGCTTTGCCCATGAATGTCACCTGTTCTTTTGTTCTCACTTAAAAGATTCTTTCCTTGACCTCTATGTTATTTTGATTATTACATGGCGTGGGAAGGTCCTTCTTTGATCTTCTCTTAACGATGTTCTGTATGTATCCTGTATGGATGTCCAAGCCTTCTCTGTTTACAAAATTCTCTGAAATTATTTCTCTGAAGATATTTCTGATACCCTCGGTTTGTGCTTCTAGATCTTTCTCAATGCCTTTTATCCATAAGTTAGGACATTTTGTATTGTCCCATATTTCTTAGATGTTATTGTAATATCTTCTGTATATGGTTGACTGTTTTTTTAGTTTTTAATGAACTGTCTTCCAAAAGTTATACCCTGTTTTCCATGTGGTCTAGCCTGCCAGAGTTGGTTTCTTTTGCAATCCTTAGTTCATTTGTTGACTCCTTCATTTCACTCAAAGTCTCTTTTTGATTCTTTCTTAGAACTTCAATTTCCTCCTTCATTTCCTGTACATTTTCTTTGAAACCTTTCATCATATTGAAGATCAAACTTTGAAATTATCCTTCTTGCATTTCCTGCAAATCAGTATTTTTAATCTCCCTTATTGTTGAGTTGTGGTCATTTATTGTTTCCTCACTGTTCCTCATTCCCACATTTTCAGGGTTCTCAAGTTTGTGTTTCTGTTGTCTTGGCATCTTCTTCCTCTTTGTATGTGAGTCTTGTATCTATTTGTTATCCTTTTATAATAAGGTCTATGCTGGGGGACATATATTTGCCTCTATTAATCTGACTCATATAATAATACTTTTGAATTTGTCCCCCAGAGCCTCTTTAACTAGATAGAGCTTTTAGTGCAGGAAGACAGGAATCTCTGATTGGCTACAGGCCACTGTGTTCTCCAGGCCCAAATTCCACTGGACCAGAGACTATGATGTTCTGTTCAGAGCCTGCAGCCTGCTGGTTGAAGTTTAGTGCCCCACAGACACAACCGTTGTTCTGCTGGTTGTAAGGCCATGAAACTGCAGATCACTGACCTCTGGCCTGTGTGGACAGTGGGCTTAGGTTCATCAAAGCCAGCTATTGCTATGTTCCAAGTTTTTGGCCTGGCTTGCTGAGCTTTGATGGCACCTTGGATACTGCCCCTGATCTGCTTATTATAATCATCTAACGTAATGTCAGTCACTAGCATGCATGCATGCCATATACAAACTGCTGGCAGAATGAGTATTGATTTCCTAGACTGTAGCTGTATTCAAGTGAAACCCTACTGAGCCCCTGGCCTCCCTGCCTCCAGGCATGGCCAGGCCAAGATGGCACCACTCTCTACCTAAGGCACAAGGTCTAGCAGGGAGATGGAACTGGTCTAATCCTGGGGCTTTGGTGGCTCAGTGTTTTAGCCCCAGGGACACTACTACTGCTCTGGGTGGCTGCAGTCAGGTGAGTCCTTATTGAGCTCTGAGTTTGGTGCTTATTGCCCCTGAATACAGCCACATAAAAGCGTATTGCTTTCTAAGCCTGCAACTCAGTAGGCTGAGTTATTTTCTCTCAGACACCATGGCTGAGAGTTCTGGTGTTTCCTAGAAACCCTACAAGGGCTCAATGAGCTTTGGACTGCAGGTGCCTCCAGCCTGAATGCCTTCAGAGGCTGTTTGATAATTCATGTTTCTGCTGTATTGCCAGTAGCCCCCACCTCCACCTCTGCAGTGGTGGTTTACAAAGTCTCAGACCACCATGAGTCTATTTCCTTGCCACACAAGTCACTGTGGCCCTGCAGGGCAGTCTCCCACTGGGATGGCTTGCTAGCTTATGGTCTTGGTGAGTGCTGCTCTGGATCACAGCTGGAAGAGATGGGTTCAGCTACAGATGCAGGAACCCTCTGGGTCATCTGGGTGGCCAGGTTCCTGTCAAGCGTGGAATGAAGTGCTGAGTACTTTTGATGATGGTCTGTAGTCGCCGGCCTTACAACAATCTAACAATCTACAGTTTCTTCCTGGAGATCTCTAGGAGCCACCAACCCTGGCATGGCCTGGCCAAAATGGTGCTGCCACCACTGCTGCTTCTCCATTCACCAGGTTGGACACATGGAGCTCTTTACAGTTCTCTGCTCTTTCTTCTGGTTCTGATTCTGATGCATTTTAACTTTCATTGCTTTGTGGAGTTTTTTGATGCTTTTCTTCCCTTGTCAAGAAGCAGTCTCCCTGGCAATTGAGTTTTGAGTCTCAGGGTGACTGAATCATGCTCTCTCCCTCTATGTCACCATCTTCTTCTTCCCCAGGAAAGGATTTTTTTAAATATGACCTCAAAAGCACAGGCAACAAAATGAAAAATAGAAAAGTTATATTGAATTAAACTTAAAATCTTCTGCACACCTAAGGAAGCAATAGGGTAAAGTGATGACATACAATTAGGAGATATCATTTGTAAACCATACATCTAATGAAAGGTTCATGTCCAAAATACAGAAGGAATTAAAATGACTCAATCACAAAATCCCAAATAACTTTTTTAAAAAATAGGAACAGGACCTGAATCAACATTTTTTAAAAGGACACATACAAATGACAAACAGATGTATGAAGAAAAAAAAAAAGCTGAGCATCACTAATCATTAGGAAAATGTAAAACAAAACCACAGTGAAATGTCACCTAATAGTTGTTAGAATGTCTGTTATCAAAAAGGCAATGATAGCAAGTGATAGTGAGGATGTATAGAAAAAGGAAATTTTATACGCAGTGCATGGGAATATAAATTAGTACAGTCATTATGGAAAATAGTGTGGAGGTTTCACCAAACAGAACTACTATATATGATAGAGTAATCTCACCATTGGGTATGTATCCAAAGGAAATTAAATCATTGTGTCAGACAGCCATCTGGACTCCTGTGCTCACTACAGCATCATTCACAATAGCCAAGACATAGAAAAAACCTAAGTGTCCATGAACAAATGTATGGGTAAAGAATTTTGGTACATAAGAACAATTAATGCTTACACAGATTTTTGTTGATTTTCATATCAACAAAATATGAAAATCAACAAAAATCTGGGAAAATCAACTTAGTGGAGAAATAATTTATTTTGGCTCATGGTATCAGGGTTTCAGCCCACAGTCATCTGGCTCCATTATCCCTAGTTTTGTAGCAAGGCAGAAACAAACACTATGGCAGAAAGGCAAGGCAGAGGAAAGTAGCTTACCTCATGGTTGCCAGAAAACAGAAAGAAATAGGAAGGTCCAGAGACAAGATGTAGTCCCCAAGGGAAACTACCAAGGATCCACTCTCTTCAACTAGGATCCACCTCCCAGAGTCTCCACCACCTCCCAATAATCTATTCAGCTATAAAAACGTCAATGTATTAATCTACTGATGAGATCAGAGTTCTCATAATCCAATCACTTCTCCAAATCCCTACCTCTGAACACTACTAAATTGTGGACCAAACTTTGAACACATGAGCCCTCAGGGAACGTTACATATCAAAACCATAATAAAGGAATACTATTTGACTTTAAAAAAGAAAACTGTAGCCAGGCGTGATGACACAGACCTATAATCCTAGTACTTGGGAGGTTGAGACAGGTGGATCACAGGTTCAAAGACAGCCTCAGCAACTTATTAAGACCCTGTTTTGACATTTAAAAAAAATTACTGGGTTGTAGCTTGGAGTTAGAAAGCCCCTAGTTCAATACCCAGTTGCACAAAAAATGGACATTATTGTCACTTTCAAAAAAACGGATGGACCTGGAGGATATTATGCTAAGTAAAATAAGTATGGAGAAACATATATACCACATAATCTCATGTGTGTAAGCTAAAATAATTTATCTCATAGAAGCAAAGACTATAACAGAGGCAAGAATGTGGAGGAAATGGGGAGATTTTGGTCAAAAGGTACAAAATTTCACCTAGATAGGAAAGCTAAGCTTTTCTATATCTATTGCACAGCCTAGTGACCATAGTTAATAATAATTTTCATATATTTAAAAATTTCTAAGAGTAAATTTCAAATGTTCTGATAACAAAAAATATTAAGGTTTTGAGGTGATGGATATGTTTATTAGCTTGCGTTAATCGTTCCATCCTGTATCTCAAATATAGTCAATTATAATTTGTCATTTAGAATAAAATGAAAACTGAAAAAATTAAAAATAAAATTTAAGTTTTCCATTGGGGAGTGCACAAATCCACATTGCAGGAACCAGGAACTTAGATAAGAAAATAGCAACTATGTGAGAAAAATACATAGGGATACCATTATTTTACTAGAGATATAACATCTCACTTAATCTTCACAGCCCCATGACATAGATTCTGTTATTAACAGATACAAAAACTGAAGTGTAGGGGTTTTTCTTGTCCAGGATAGACAGCATTAGAATGTAGGTTTAAACTCAGACAATCTAGCTCCAGAAAGTGCCTCCCTGACCTTAAGCATGCAGGAAATCATGTGGTGAACAGGTGATGGCATGCACTTTGGCATAGACAAAACTAGATCTGGTTCTAGGTGTTGCTACTTACTGAACTCCTTGAGTTTGCGATATTGAGAAAGTCAGCCTCTCCAATTCTTCATTGTTAAATCTATAAAATGGAGCTTTATAGTTCTTTATTCTCACCTTCAGTTGGACATACACTTTACCACATCCTAGGTGCATTCTCTTCTTCTATCCTTCTTGTCAAAATGGTTGCCTTTAGGGGATAGTTAGGGATGTTATTACTGGTCCTGAAACAAATTACAATTAGGTACATACATTGGTCCTTGTGGGACAGACTTTTATTTGCAAAGAATTCTAGCCAGCTGAGATAACTGAAGGAGGAAGAGAGTCTCTGGAACTACCATATTGGATACAAGGCAAAAGGCTGCTAGAAATGAATTTGCTAAATCAAGGGTTTTATAGTCAGACTGTGGTTTAGCTCCAAGTTCTAATGCTACTATTTGTATGACTATGTGAAAGTCACCTATCCTCTTTGTCTCTCAGTTTCCTCATCTATGAAATGGGGGATGATAATAGTGGCACTTCTAAATTGTATTATGAAGATTCAGTGAGAAAGTATATGGAAAGTACTCAGGGCTGAACACAAGGTAGGCAGCAGCCACTGATGCTGCCATTATCACCTACATTAACAGCAGCAATTACATTAGCTCAGTCATCACCACCAGCAATCAGAGAATCCAGATACTGTTGACTTAGGTTCTGATCTCAACTCTGCAATACATTGAGAGACAAAAGGTAGTTCTCTGAACCTTATGTGATTTAGGGATTTACTTTGTCCAAACAGGGATAATGACAAGTCTTCCTACAGAATTGCTGTGAAAATTAATTGGAAATACCTACTAAATCTCTGGCATACCTAGGATACCTAGATCTGTCCATTTGAAAGTATTTCTTTGCAGTCAGTACCTGCAAGGACGGTGGCTTCTGTGATGTAGTGGGAGTGCCCTAACGTTAGACCTCATGGGATATCTAATTTCTTTACTGAGCCCATTCTCCCCCTTAACCTCACACTCAATTACATGATGTAACATTTGAGAAGGACAATATTTAAAACCTATTTCTCAGAGATTCAGAGCTGAGGTTGCTTCTGCATTCTTGATTCCTCCTTGATTATCTTAACTGTAAAAGGAATGTAGGTACTTCCAACTATGTGGTTTATGAACCCTGCCATGCTTCAATTTGAGTATTATTAATGTATTATTTTTCTAACACATTTGAGTTACATGATTGTGACATGCTCCATTACATAGTTTTCTAAGATCTACTGTAAATGTCAAAATCTGCTTAAAGGTAGTCTCATTAGTATAAGAATGTTTATGAAGTGCTTTCAGAAAAATGATACTGTATAAATCATAACATCACTTGAAATGGTCAATCACTATTAATGCAGGCTAATTGTAGAAGAGAATAGGCTGAACTGATGAATCTTAAATAGTGGAATATGTGAAAAGAAGTACTGGGTAGTTGATAATGAGTAAGACCCATGCTGGGCCTGCCTTAATGAAAGATAGCATTCATTTGTAATTGTAATCACTGTAATAATGGAATGGAATTAAGTTTGAAAGCACAGTTTGGCCTATTAAGTAGTTTGAATATTCCTCTAGCATTTCTGTTTATACCATTAATTTGCTTAGCAGAGCTTTTCTTCATAGATAATGCAAGGTCAACTTAAGCCCAGCCTGTGTCCAAAGTGATCACAAAACCTGAATTTATGAAGTCCACATTAATGGGGATTTATTTTAATAGTAAATCTAGAAAGATCAAAACCTGAAAGAGGCTATAGGTTATACTGCCTTTTATTTCATTGTTTGATTTTTTTCCTATTAAAAATGTCACCTTGAGTGCCACTCTACATGTGATTTTTGGGATTAGAAACATCCCCTGAAAACAATCAGAAATAAATGTGTGTTTTTCAATTGAGACCTTCTTTTGGGTGCCAGTTAATCTTCAATGGATGTAGCATCAGTAAAGAAGATAATACAAAAATGTTAAATTTTATTGCTAATCTTAAATCCTGCTTTAGGGAGAAGAAAAACCTTAATACTATGGCTAAAGAGTAAAGTCACACTAGATTAGCATTGGTGTACATTAATAATGAAAATAGCTGAGTCCGATTAGTGTCACTTAAAGTTTTGTGAATCAGAGATATGGCCTTACAAATTAAACAGCTTGAATACCAGATAAAGAGTCCAAGGGAATAATTCTTATTACAAAAGTTAAAACCTTCACATCTCTTCTAAAGGAAAATTTATCATTGGTATAGAATTACATACCATTCGTTCTTCAGCATGAAAAGGATGGAACTTTGCGACCCATAAAAGTGTAATAAAGAAGCCACTAAAATTGATTTTCATTTAAATAGATTATCAGTGTTTTCTTGCTTAACTGGAAGGAGTGTTCTGTATGCCTACAACCTATTTTCAGCCATGATACTGTTTCTACGTGCACCATTAGACACTGCCCCATTCGTATATGTTTAAATATCCCGTATTATCTCCATCCTCAACTCCAAACCCATTCTCGGAAACATGTAGAAATGAATGTGCAAAAAATTCCAATAAGTGTATGGATAGATTGAGTTGTGATGTAGGCATACTAGGTTTGTCTTATCCTCACTCTGTCTGCTATTCCTTTTCCATTTTTGCCCAACCATGATATGCCCAGTAGTCTCCTCTTTAGCCAAGAATCTTCTAATGTAAAACTCCAAACAATCCTACACTTCCCTTCCCCCTTTGCTTTGCCACTTTGTTTCCACAAACTTTACTTGTTCTGAGTCCATTTTTATCAGACCCTTGCTGTCTTTCATGAATGTTAGTAGTAGTAGTAGTGGCAGTAGGAGGAATCATTTAACAATGAAAACAATAGCCAGCATTGAGTATAATGACTATTTTATTGTGCTCCAGATACTCTGCAAGCATTTTATATCCAGTACTTCATTTAATCCTCACGTTTACAGATGATGAAATTGAGGCTTAGAAAGATTAAGTATCTTGTCTAAGATCTCATTGTGAATAAGAGGACTCCTTTTGTTTAATTCTGAAGAGCCAAGTTCTTAACCATCACAACACTATACTAGCTTCTTAGTTTTAGAAAAAGTAATAAGGGTTAATATCCCAGAAAGTATTTTGAAAAAAAGTCAAAGTGGTTAAACCTCCTAACCATTTATATAGTTCATTATCAGACTTTGCTGCATTCTCTCTTATTTGAAAAGTAAGAATAAAGGTGAAGGAAAGGGAAAAAAGGAAAAGGAAGAGGAATAGAAGGAAAAACAATTGATTCTCAGCCAAAAATGGAAAGTTTGCTTTAGTTGAGCACCAAGTAGATAACTTCTAGACTTCTCATTCTCCTTGGTCAGTACAAACTGCCACCCAAAGTTGAGATGCTGCCATGAAAGTGGCATAATATTTCCCATGTCTCTGTCCCACCCAAGCACATAATCTTGATGTAATAACTTATAGCCAGAGAAGGATTTTTTTCACTCAATACAAGTCATAATAACTTCCATGAGATAGAACTGCTTTGGGACAATTTTCTCTAAAAGTTCTCTAGATGTAGTCATAGCATGTCTATGAGATTACCCCAAATTCTCATAGAGTCTTACAAGTACAAATCTGTATGATTCTCTTAGGGCTCAATACAAGATTAGATAGAATATAAATTGGGAATATCCTTCAGATGACAGGAAAAGCAGCTTTGTCTCATGTACAAGAATTCTTCTAACTATGCTGTAAAATATTTGCTATTATATTCTGGCTTCTTCATTTCCAAAACCAATGCTCTTTCCTAGGCTCTTACTCTAGTAAGACTCTAGGTCTTACTAGCTTCAACTACCATTCCTAGTGGGTTGTGCATGATTCTGCCTCCTTGAATGTAAAAATACCTTTTTGTTGTTTTTCTTTAATATGAAGTGTAAGAGCTTGGGATCCATATGAGCCTAGATACTTAGGAAAACCATTCAGCTCTACTTTGGTGGCAATTGTCTTAGATGGTCCAAAGATCTCTTTTGCTCCCAAAATGTTTTTGTGTGGGACATGTAAAATTAACTGCATTTACAACTAACTTCAGGTGATTTTAAGATAACTTGTACTCTAGTAAAAACATAAGTAAAGGCCATACCGACTGAAACCAACATGAAGAAAATGCTCTTGCCTCTGTTTCCTGAACTCATTCTAGTTTTGTTCTCCAACTATAGCAACCCTTCATCATGGTGGCATATGCCTATTATCCTAGTATGTAGGAGGCTGAGACATTAAGATTGCAGCAATTTCGTGAGACTCTGTTTCCAAATAAAATATGAAGAAGGGCTAGGGTGTATTCCAGAGGTAAAATTCCCCTGGATTCAATTCCCAGTGTTTAGTCTCAAAGGCCTAGTCTCAAAGGTAACCCTGGCAGTGATTGTTCCATGACTTTTGATTGTAACAAATTTGAGTTCATCTTCCTTCATATTCTCTTCTGTTACCAACTTACTAGAAATGATCCCTGACAAAGCTCACACATGTAGAAACTGATCTTAGTGTAAGAGCCAAGTCATTGATACTAGATGTTAGGGTAACTAATCATTCTGGTCTGCCCATGGCTATTCCAGGTTTAACACAAAAAACCCTGTGTTCAGCAAAACTCTCTAGTCCAAGACAAACCAGGATGATTAGTTACCCTTCTAAATATAGACTAAAGTCATACGGTATATTAGAAAGAACACAATCTTTGAAAATTAAGACTCAAGTTACCCACATCACCTATTTTTTTTTAGCCATATCTTTTTTCAAATTATTTTTAAATTCTGTATCTTAGTACTTATTTGTTAAATGTTTGTATTTCTCATCAGAGAGTACACCTCATGAGTACTAGAATAAAATATTCTTTATCATTCTTGCATCTCTATCATTTAGCACAATGCCTCATATAAAGCAGGAAGTCAACATTTATTGTGTGTGTGTATGTGTGTGTGTTTCGCTGAGGATTGAATCCAAAAGCATTGTACCTCCAGCTACATCAATATAATACCTTAAAACACAAAACTATGAATAAAACAGATATAAATCTTTACTACCTTGGGTTAGGTAATGTTATCTCAGATCTGATAACTAAGCACATGTAACCAAATAAAAACTATATAATTTAGACTTCATAAGAATAATTTTTTTATATCTGGATAATATTAATAAAGTGAAAGAGAATGGGAGAAAATATTTCTAAAACCATTTCTAAATCATATATCTGACAAGGGCCTAGTATCCAGACTATATCAAGAACTCTTACAACTTAACAATAAAGTGACAACCCAATTTTTAAACAGGCAAATGATTTGAATAGATGTATCTCCAAAGATTAACAAATGGCTGATAAGAACATGGAAATATGCTCAATATTATTAGTCATTAGGGAAATACAAACCCAAAGCATAAGGAAATATCACTTCATATCACCTAAGAATGGCTGTAATAAAAAGGGAAAAAAAGGTATTATGAAGATGTGGAAAAACCAGAACACTCATGCCTTGCTGTTGCGAATATGAGATGATATAGCCATTGGGTAAAATAGTTTGCTGGATCCTCAAAAAGAAATCTAAACCTATATGCCCAAGAGAAATGTAAATACATGTTCACACACTCATACATAAATACTCATAGCAGCATTTTTCATAACAGCAAGAAAGTGAAAACAAGTCAAATATCCTTCAACTAATGTATGAACAAAAAACACATCATATCCACACAGTGGAGTATTCAAAAGCAAAAGGAATAAAGTATTTTATATATACTACAACATGGATGAATCTTGAAAACATGCTAAGTGAAAGATGTCAGACATAGAAGGTTACATATTATGTGATTGCTTTTATATTAAATGTCCAGAATAGGAAAGGAGACTGGAAATTCATTAGTGATTGCTAGGGTCTGGGAGGAGGGAGGAATGGCTTGGGATTTATTTTGGGGATAATGAAGATGTTCTAGAATTAAAGAGAAGTGATGGTTACATAATCTTGTGAATATACCAAAACCTCTGTATACTTTTTTTTTTCTTTTTGCGGTACTGGGGATTTAACTCAGGAGCATTCTACCTCCGAGCTATACCCCCAGCCCTATTTTTTATTCTTTATTTTGAAACAGGGTCTCACTAAGTTGCGGAGTGCCTCACTAGGTAGCTGAGGCTGGCTGCAAACCCAGATCCTCTGGTCTCAGCCTCCCAAATGCTGGGATTACAAGCGTGCGCCACCATGCCCGGCTCTCTGCATACCTTAAGTATTATGGTTTATGAATCATATGTCAATTAAGTTAGCTTTTATTCAAGGATGTCTTCGAGAAAAAATTAAAACTACTCTGAGTATGTCAGAAAATAAATGCAAACAAACAATGCAATAGTCTACAACTTTCCCTAACTGTTGCCAAATGTCTCTGTGATATTTTAAGCTACCCAGATAGTCTTTCTCAAGCTGTAAGAGCTTAAAGGTATAAGACTCCCTTCAGGAAATTGGCCCATGTGCAGACAGATCCAGATGATGTGGGCATTTTCTACATCTTTTACAACAGAAATGAGCAAGAATATCTCCTTTCTGTGCTAGTGACAATATACCTTCAAGGTCAACTGAGATGAAACCTCAGCTTCAAGGTTAAGCAACATTCAATTTCAGCTGGAATTGCTAATCTGTTCACCTCCACTTTGTAAAATTTCCCACTTACGATAACACAGACATCTATTTATTCTGTTGTACATACCATTAAAGTTTGACATGCATATGTTATTTGTGTGTAGCAATAATTAATTGTAAAATATCCCATTTTAAGGTTCTCTGAATTCTCAGTGATATTTTCTCTTCCCTCCTTACCCTCCTCTACCTCTGACCACCTTCCCATAACTTAATCCATCCCTTGCCTTGATAGGACTATAAGCAATTTAAGTACAAGGATCTTCTAGTTTAGTCTATCTTTGAAATGTCTTACTTTATGCCTGGAACTGGGGTGAACAGAGCTAAGAAATGCACACATCACATAGGGAAAGGGGGTGGGATCAGTATTATAATTTTATTCATCTTACCTTCTCTAAGAATGGAGCACAATGCTCATTACAGAAAGATGTGTGAACAATACTTCAGAGACAGCATATTGTAGAAGAAGTGTGCATGTCTTCATTGGAACCCACGAGAAATCAAAACATCTTTTTACTAACTGTACAATTCTGAATTTTTATGCTATCTCATTATATGATGCTCCAATATATCTCTTACAGGATTTTTCTTCTTTATTAGCCCCTTCAGATTTCTGCTGCCCTCTTTATTTCATTTTCATTCTCTGTCTATCCATAGTCTTTTCCTTTGCTATGCTAGACCCATGTTTCCATCTAAAGCGCAGCTTATGATTTGATTCTTCAATTTCTACTTTCTGTCAGGATTTTCACTACTAGATATGTTAATCAGGTTTCCACCACTGTGACAAAATACCTGTGAAAATCAAGAAGAAAACGTTCAGGTTGGCTTATATTTTCCTCATTGTCTGGCTTCATGCTTTTAGGCCTGTGGCAGAACATTGTGGTAGGGTGAGAATAGTGGGGCACAGTTCATCAACTCTTGGCAGCCAAGAAGTGGGGGAGAGAGAGAAAGACAAAGAGAAAGGGAGGGAGGGAGGAAGGAAGGAAGGGAGGGAGGGAGGAAGGAAGGAAGGGAGGGAGGGAGGAAGGAAGGAAGGGAGGGAGGGAGGGAGGAAGGAAGGGAGAGAGGGAGGGAGGGAGGGATGGATAGATCAGCTTTCCAGGGCATGCCCCCAGTGATCTACTCCTTCCAACTAGGCCCTACCTCTTATAGATTTTACCACCTCCCAATAGTCTTTTCAATTATGAACCCATCAATTGATTAATCCATTGATGAGATAAGAGCCTTCATGGTTTAATTATGTCATAAAAACCCCACCTCAGAACATTGCTGCATTGGAGACCAAGCCCACAACACATGTTATATCTACACAGTGGAGATATTTCATATATCAACTATAACCCTGTGTGTGCCTACTTTTTTAGTCAGTCCCCTGCTTCCTCGCCTCCACCCACCTTCTATTCAGTTCCACCCATTATTCTAGGCCGGATTCCCCATTTGATCCTACTTATCATAGCCTACCATGTGAAATACCCATGGGACATCATTCACTTTGAAATGTTTTTCACTTGCCTCACAGTCACAGAAATTTGGTCACCTAAACAAGGGAAGTATATTTCAAGTACTAAGAGTATCTGCCTGGGCACAATTTGATATTGTCCTAGAAAAACCTTGCAATCCTGAATACTTTGATATCTATCTGCAGGCCTTCTTCATGCTGTCCACACTTTGTATGAAAGGAGTGTACTTCATAAAGCATCACCCCAAATACAAGAAAATCAATAAGCAATCTGTGTGATAATTAATTAAGGTGCCAGAATGAATTACTATTCTTTCCTTTCCTGATTTGGGTTAGAGTCGTGCTTGATTTGGGAAGTTGTCTGTTTTCAATTATAGTTTGTTCTGTGTTCTTTTGATGTGACCAGAATGAATGATTGGCAGAAAATCATTTTATGGTAGAAGACTATGGGATAAGTTTAACATGGCAAAAGTATGGCTTAGAAAAAGTTGTTTCCAAGATGGAGATTATATCAGGGTGAGGTAGTACAAGAGAAAGTACTATCTCCACATAGATAGGCAGGAATAAGATGAAGCCAACTCTCTTCTCTGTGCATTGCTCTCAGTTTTCATATATTCACTCAGGATACATTTGGTGAGCAAATACTCTGTCAGGCATTATACAATGCACTAGAGGTGTAACTATGTACATGAGTATAGTGGTCACTGCCTTCAGAAAATGTATAATCTAACAAAAAGACCATCATTAAACAAAGAGAGTCATATAATTCATTAATTACAATTTTAGTGCTATAAAAGTTGTCTAGCTAGATTTTTTCATAAGCCTAAGATTATTATTAAACTAAAACCAGGAATCATACTAAAAGTTTTCTATGGTCTTCTTTCTGTAGATCTTAAATTCTAAGGATGTATGTAAATTATGGATGAAGGGATTCCTTCTCAGGGACTCAGTGAGAGGTATGGGTGATCCCAGTTTGGGGTCTAGATTATCTGCCAACATTCTTCAAACATAGAACACTCTCAATACTGTAATGCAGCTCATAATTCAGTACAAGTCTCACCTTCCTTCATGTTTGTTTGTACTTGATGTGAGCCATTTTTCAGTGAACACTACCCAAAGACAGGCTGGTAATAATGATCAATAATGGTTGTTTTGATAGTTTGTGAATTCCAGGGGTGATAACAGACCCTGTTTTTTTGGTAGAGGAATGACCTCAATAGAAAAGACTTCTGGATTGCCTGTGGTTAAAAGTATCAGCATGATTGAATAAAGGAGGCTGAAGAACTTCAATAAGTGAACAGGTTTGTATTTATTCTTAATTTTACAGGCATCATCAGCCTAAGGGAAGGGCCTTGGAGTAGATCACTTTGAGTGTAAGATTCTGTGAAGCTCGAGTTGCTGAGGCACTAGCATTCCTGGAAGAATGGCTGAATGCCAACTCCACTTTCCTTAAATGTGCATTTAAAGAGTACTTGCTGGTGCCAATTTATTCTTAGCTCTGTGAGCCTTCTCATGTATATGTCACATAGACAGGGACATTACTTATATTTGATGCAAGGATCCCAGTCTAAATGGGCTCACAGTTTTCATAACTTGATTTAGTGTTATTATTCTCAACTTAGGGAATGAGTAACTGTCCCTTCCTCTCCCCAGTGGGTGTGTGATTAATTGGCTCAGTAGTAAAAATGCCTTCAAAACAGACCCAAGTTCCAGTGGGCTCCCAGAAAGTTAGATTTTAAATCTAGATAGAGTTTACTTGGCCTTTCCTCATTAAACTAGGGTAAGTCATATTTTAAAACCAAAGCCTTTTAATATTATCAAGGGCAGGAAAAAACTAAAGTAAGTACAATAATTTACCTAGCATCAATGCCAGACAGATGTCAAATGCTTATTGACTAGCATACCATTATGGAAGATGCTGAATTTGAATGATTAGCCCCATTTTAAAAATAAGTGACATGTCATAGTGTTCTGAAATCTTTTGGGGATACCATTTTGGGGGTCATTCTGTCTCCAGGTTTTCATAAGTACCTCATTATTCTGGTTATCATAAATGTGAGTAACCATAAGTATGCCCAGCAATTATATAACCAGTATATTACATATGCAAGTCTATTTGTACCCTTAAGCATGAATGTGTGTGTTTCAGTCTCTTTATGAGGAATTTGGAAATGTGAGAGACAGGAAAGAAAATAGGAGATAGAGGAATGGTTCAGCTCCTTTTGGAGGTATATGCAGTCATCCCACTCCTCACATGCTCTGAGAACTCTACAGTCAGAGATTTAAAGATTATTATTTATCAAATACTTCCTAGAAACATGTATATTTCTAAATTAAGGTAACCACTTTACAAATAGAGTACATTTTATAAAAGCTTGGTTTCAGAATCAGTTCTTCTTCCTCAGCCTGTGTAGTTATAAGCTACTTGAAAACAAGAACCAGGGCATTTTCATGTTTGAATCATCCATAATATATGGCCCTAACACAAAACAAGTGCTTGGGAAATAATGTTGACTAGAATAGAAAAAAATAAACATATCAAGGTGCATAGTGGGTTGGGGCTATATCTCAGTGGTGAAGCACTTGACGAGAGAGGAGCCCAAGATGGCAACTGAGTGAAACACCTTTCCTCAGGCGCTGTAGAGCCCAAATCAAAACTGCATAAAAGCAGCTTCTTGATGGAAGAAAAAAAGCAGCAAAAAAGTGAACAAAGTAATGAAAATAGAAGCACAGCTGGATAGAACCGAGAAAGCAGACCAGGGAGAGCAAAGGGGCCTGAAAGCAGCAACAGTGCGTGCCACAGAGCAGCAGCCGCCATTGAGCCAGTCACCCAGAGTGGGGTTTACTAGCACGGAGACATCTAACGACCTCCTGCATACCCAGTGACCAGATGTGGTGTAAGTGACTCCAGAACTTCACACCCTAATCAGGTGGCATATCCCCACACAATCGACAGTGATCGGAACACCTGGGACTACCAGCTTAAGCCTGTGGCTGGGACACCCCAGCTCCCCTCTCCCTCCAGAGCCAGAGCAGCACTCAATTGTAAGTTAACTACTTGTCCAGAGGCCCCTGTGGCAAAGGACAGACTTGGTCACCTGCCCTTCTAGCAATTGGATAGGAGCAGAAGCACAGGAGGGACTCAGAGCACACAGGGCATAGAGACCTTACAGGCACCCTGGAAAATGCCCCGCATTTACACTGTACACCTGCCACCAGCAAGGGCAGAGAGAGAGAGAGAGAGAGAGAGATGCAGACAGGGCCTGTGGAAAGCGCAGAGCCTTGGTCTGACACTGGGTCCAGATCCAGTGAGCCCGCTGCCTACATAGACAAGAGCAGCACAGGGACAGGCCCTGTGGATAGCTCAGAGACATAAGCTTGTAGTGGGAGAGGTGCCCGCAGAACTTCATGCCTGCATTGATGGAGAGAGCAAATAAGAACGCCTGAAACATGCCCCAAAATCTAATATAGTGAGTAGACATTTAAAAGCTGAAAATATCCACACAGATCCAAAAGGACTGCAGAGGCCAACTCGGCTGTGTACTCACTTTTTTTTTTTTTTACTCTATTTTTGTTTTGTATTGTTTTGATTTATGTTTGTTTGTTTGTATAGATGGTTGAGTTATTTTTTTTATCAGTTGTCAACTCTCTTCCTCATCCCTTTTACAAGCTTCCCTCTCTCTCCTAGCAATTTTCTTCTCCTCAACACTTTTTTTCTCTTTCCTTTTTCCTTTTTTCCTTGTCTCATATCAAGACCACTTCATACCACTACACCTAAATACTCTACATTGGCTACCAGAATCCCCCCACATATCCACTATCGCTAATCTTTACCAGGTATCACCTCAACACACTCAAACTCTTATTCCACTGGATCATACTTTCTACTTTACCCTATTCTTGCATTCATCACTGCAGCCTCTTCCTCCTCCACACCCAACCATCACCACTGAAAAACAACTTGTCCTTGTATATACCAGCAGACACCTCTAAATCCTTACTGCAGAGATTGGACCAGAGAGGTGAACCACCAGAAAGGACTGCCAAACACCAAGGATAAACTCACCTCTGCTGATAGAAGGAAAACATCCCACATCAAGGCCTAAAAACTGTCACAAACTGTCCTAATCACACCTCTGAAACGAATCCCCATAACAGAAGCAACAAACAGACCCTAGAAGTCAACACCTGAAACTCACCAATGGCACCATTACAGTGGGCAGAAAAAGCCCTAGAGTAATTGCAACTCAGTTCAAGGTACTATTCACAGAGAGAAAATAAAAATAAGAAACCTATAAATTGAGAGAAAAGTTGCAAGAGCAGTAAAGAGATAAACTTAAGAACAGGGAAATCATGGGAAGGACAAATAGCAAAGAAACAATGAGCTACCACAATTCCACAATAACAGAACTCACCAACACAGAATGGCAGAGATTACCAGAAGAACAATTCAGAACTTTAAAAGCAGAAATGATGCAAGATTTCTGAAAAGAATGCAGAGACAGCTGGAAAGAAATAAAGGAACAAATAAAGAATCTGACACCCTGAACAGGAATCAAAGAGAAGCCTGGAAGGAAGTGAAAGATGCAATAATTGAAGTGAAGGCATCAACACAAACTATAAACAGTAGATTAGACCACACAGAAAATAGAATATCACTTTTAGAAGACGACCATTGCAAAAATGAATCCATAGTACATAATTTAGAAAAAAATTGACAACATGAATTGGTCATCGACAATACCTGGGCCAATTTTAAAAGAGCTAATCTAAGAATAATAGACATAGAAGAGGGATTAGAAGTTGAAACTAATGGAATAAACCATCTTTTCAAAGAAGTAATATCAGAGAATTTTCCAATCATAGAAAGAGAAGTTGACACACAGGAAACAACCCCATTTAGACAAGACCAAAGAAGAGGTTCACCAAGCCACATAATAATCAAATTGACCAGTGTAGAGGCCAAGGAGAGAATCTTAAAGGCAGCAAAAGTAAAAGGCCAAGTGACATTTAGAGACAAACCAATTAGAATCATTCCAGACCTCCCAAACCAAGTCATGAAA
Organism: Graphiurus murinus; assembly: GCA_004027655.1. NCBI lineage: Eukaryota > Metazoa > Chordata > Mammalia > Rodentia > Gliridae > Graphiurus > Graphiurus murinus. The sequence continues at coordinate 43,070 of PVLC010000341.1, read as the reverse complement.
GCCAGGAGGGGCTGGAGCAACTTATTCCAAACTCTGCAAGAAAATAACTTGCAGCCAAGATTCTCCTACCCAGCACTTGACTAGCATTTGCTAGTCCCTAGCTTTGATCCCTAGCATCACACACACACACACACACACACACACACACACACACACACACACACACACCAAAAAAAAAAAAAAAACAAAACAGGAAAAAAAGTGCATGATGGGTGGAGTATGGAGAAAGGTGCTATTTAAAGAACCATTTGGGCAATTCTTACTTCCATCTATTTTTCAAGACTTGTCATGAAAAGGGTGGCAAATAATACATTAATCTGGGCCCAGGTTCCTGAGACTTCAGGTTTTGTTTGTGTGATTCTGTGTTATTTTCTCCCAATTGAACTGACTTGTCTAACCTATCACCTGCACCAATTGTGTTCTCTAAAATATTGCAGTTAGGTTGTGTGCTAGACTAGAAGGTGAAGAAAGGCAGAGAAAGTTATAGTATTCAGTTGTCTGAGCTCTTGAAGGGACTTAATTCTGACCCCTTCTTGCCCCCCAAATCATCTAAAGCCTACGTTTGTCATTTTGTTCTCCTGCACAAAGATTCTGTTCCTGAAAACCCAAATATTCTCAAGTGAATTTGGTTCTTTAGCCATTTATATTAGTCTTTTGCCAGAGACCAATATTGTTGTGTGTGTGTGTGTGTGTGTGTGTGTGTGTGTGTGTGTGTGTTTGTATATGTGTACCTACCCACATTGGGGAAGGGCAATCTGCTTTACTCAGTCTATTGATGTAAATATTAATTTTTTTTTTCGGTACTAGGGATTGAACTCAGGGGCGTTCTACCTCCGAGCTATACCCCCAGCCCTATTTTTTATTCTTTATTTTGAAACAGGGTCTCACTAAGTTGCGGAGTGCCTCACTAAGCAGCTGAGGCTGGCCGCGAACCTGGATCCTCCAGTCTCAGCCTCCCAAATGCTGGGATTACGAGCGCGTGCCACCACGCCCGGCTGTAACTGTTACTTTTACCCCAAAACATCTTTACAACACACCAAGAATAATGTTTAACCAAATATCCAAGCATGTTCTGGACCAATCATGATGATACATAAAAGTAACTATCATATTCCTGCCTTCCAGGTTGTCTACCTGGATCAAAAGTATTGCACCCAATCCTCTTGCTCCTCCTCCTAAACTAAATTTTACCAGCATTCACCTAACCCAACTGGAGTAGCAACAGTTTATTTTCCTTCTAATTCTGGCAATGACTATACCATTTCAATAGCTTAGTGATTTTGGCCTTTTATCTAGCCAACCTGAAAAGAATTTTAAGAATTTTTATCATTGGCAATCAGAGTGATGTAAATCAAAACTACGCTGAGATTTCACCTAACTCCAGTCAGAATGGCAATCATAAAAAACATGAACAACACCACCTGCTGGCGAGGGTGTGGAGAAGTGGGAACCCTAATACATTGTTGGTGGGATTGCAAACTTGTGCAACCACTGTGGAAAACAGTATGGAGGATCCTCAGACGAATGGGAGTGAATTTACCATATGACCCAGCAATACCACTACTGGGTATATACCCAAAAGAATGGAAACCAAACAATCAGACCGATGCATGTGTATCTATGTTTATAGCGGCTCAATTCACAATAGCCAAACTATGGAAGCAGCCAAGATGTCCATCCACAGATGAATGGATTACAAAACTATGGGATATGTACACAATGGAATTTTACTCAGCCATAAAGAAGAACAAAATCATGTTCTTTCCAGGGAAATGGATGCAACTGGAAAACATTATGTTAAGTGAGATTAGTCACTTACAAAGAGTAAAGAAGCATATGTTCTCCCTAATATGAGGATGCTAGGGAGAAGATGGGGCATAGGAGGATCTCCAGATGAAAAGGAGAGATCCTCGATAAGCAAAGAAGTTGATTTAATTGTAGTGGATGCATGGGGCAGAGGGACACCCTAATACACATGATGTACTTACACAATCATATCAAGGTCACTCACTGAACTGAACCTGAGGAGGAGAAAGGGGGAGGGAACAGGGTGGGAATTGGGGAAGGGGTCAAATGAGAATTGTGTGCAAATATGTTGTTAACAACTTGTACTTAACAAAGATGTATGCTATATTGCACGAATTACTACAATAAAAAAGAAAAAAAAATGCTGAAAGGGTATTGCTGGTGAAGGGCAGATAGAAGAGCCACAAGATTTAATCATGTTCTACGAATTAGACCTTACTGTCATGACTCATCTAGGGAATGTCTTTCTTTTCTTCTCACTGTCCACCTCTAATCTAGTTTCCCCCATACACTTTTTCCATCTTTGCCACTACTATAATCCAAGTCACTTTCACCTTTTGCCCAAATCCATTCTTAGCACAGCAGCAAGTTTAATCTTAGGACATAAATCCTATTGAGGTATTCTCTTATTTAAAGGTTTCCTGTGGTTCCCCTTCATGCTTCGAATAAAATCCAACCTTCTTTCCCAAGTCTGAAAAACTTTATATGATATGACATACTCTTTCTTTTAGATCTCCTATTCATTCACCCTCCTTTCTCACTGACAACCAGCTATGCTTACTACTTGCTATTATACAAATTATACAAATATGCCCTGCCTTGCAGCCTTTACACAAGGTACATCCTCTGCCTGAAATAGTCTTCCTTCTCCTCTTTATGTGACTTGGTTCCTTGTCACTTTGTGTCCTTGGAGATGCCTTCTGGACCGTCAACTCTGAAAGAGCCGCCTATTAACTACTTATCCAAAAACATGTTTATATTATTTACATAGCATCTATAATTATACTATAGGTCCTAGATCATTTGTTTATTTTTTGTTTATGATCTATCTCCCCTTTCCCAAATATAAGATTCACAAGATCATATTCCTCTTTTTTCCATTTTATCCATTCAAAAACTATTATTGAAGGAGTACTATGTGCCAGGTATTTTAGGGGGTCTGGAGATTCTGTAGAATGTAAAACAGATAAACATAACTGCCCTCTTCAGGCTTATTTTTATTGCAGGGATACACAATAACAAAATAAAAAATAAACTACATTATATACCAGATGATGAAACCCAAGAAGAGGGGGTAAGAGTATTCAGTGTTGGTGGTAGCAGTGGTATGTGTATGTGGTAGCTTAAAATATGATTGTTAGGGAAGGCCTCTGTTATAAGAGGACATCTGAATAAATACATGAGGATGAGTTTGGAGCCATCTTCATTTTGGAAGGAAGATGGGCCCAGTCAAAGAAAAGCATATTAAGTACAAATGACCAGATCTAAGAGAATCATAGTATATTCAGTGAACACAGTGGGACAGCATAGATTGAATGAGTAAGACTATGAGAATGTGAGGTCAAAGTGGATAATGTGGGGAGGGATGGCCAGATTATATAGGACATATTAGAAAAGGTAAAGTTTGTGGATTTTCTTCACAGTTCCATGGAGCACCAGTGGCCCAATTTGGGTAAATGAGTGACATGGTTAAGTCTTGGAAGCTTTGGTCTAGTTTCTGGATGGAGAACAGACAGTAAGACTAATTAGTAGGCTACTGCAATAATCTAGATTGGAAGGGGTTGGCAATGTGAATCTGGTCACAGCGGTGGAAAGGGTGAGAAGTGGTCAGATTCTCTATGTATTGTAAAAGTGCAGGCACTATTTGCTGATGGATTGGAATAAGAAACAACAGAAAGACAGCAGTAAAAGATGATAGCATATTTTGTTGTTGTTTTTCCTGAGTAAACTAAATGATGAAATTGTTCCTTGTTATGGTTAGGAAGACAGAAAAGTTTCTGGGGTGGAGTAATTGTGAGCACAGTTTTATACCTGTTCAGTTTGATATCTTTTTTATATCATTTAATCATATAAATTAGATCTCTTTAGTGCTTAGAACTGCACCTACCATGAGGTCAGTACTTATATTAGCTTTCTATTACTACAACCAAAATACTTGAGGCTTATAAAGAATACAGGGCAATTTTGACTAAAGGTTTGGTGGTACTGATCAAAAATTGACTTTGGGCCACTGAGTAAAGAAGCACATCAGGGTGGGAGAGCACGGTGTAGCAAACCATTTGCCTCATGGCTCAAATGCAAAAAAGAGGAATAGGAAAAACCTCAGGTCCTATAACCATCTTCTAGGGCAAGAACTGATGACCAGAGGACCTCCCAATAGGCCTCACCTCCTAAAGGCTCTACCACCTTGAGGTGCCACCTTGAGGAACAAGCCTTTAGCATGTGGACCTTTGGCCGCCATTCATCCAAACCATAGCAGTACACAATGAATATTTTTCCTTTCAAGTATTTCTGTTTTTAATTTTTTTATTAGTATTTAATTGTAGAGATTTATGGGGTGCTTATGTAATAATTCGATCCATGTATACAATGTGTAATGATCAATTCAGAATATTTAACATTTCTGTCTTCTTAAAAGATTTTAAATAATTTTATTAAGATTTAATATCGATGAACTTTTTTTTGTGTGGTGCTGGGGATGCAATCTAGGAGCATTTTTCCTTTGAGCTATACCCCCAGCCCTATTTTTATTATTTTATTTGGAAACAGGGTCTTACTAGGTTGTGGAGGGCCACACTAAGTTGCTGAGGCTGGCCACAAACCTGTGATCCTCCTGTCTCAGCCTCCCACATCCTGGGTTTACTAGCATGTGCCACCACACCCAGCCTTCAATGAACATTCTTAATGGAATAAATTGATAATTTTTAAGTTCCTTATACCTCCTCTCAGTCACAACCACATCATCTAAGTCAGTCTACACCTTCTTTATAATGTATTCTTGCATTTGGTGTTGAGTCTTAAATACAACTGGCAATTTCCTTTGACCTCTTTCTAAGATTTTTCTATTTAGTCTCACATACTTTATATTTTCTGAGAGTATCAAGAAGGCCCTGTTTGCTCTTATTTCCCATCTGTGGGTAAGAAAAGAAGCTGAGAAGCCTGTTATTAATCTTCTTCCATCACTACTTACATTGTAAACCTCTGCCATCTTCTTTCATTATTCACAGAGAAGACTAATTACATTGACTACTAATGAACTCCGTGTGCAAGTATTCATGTAATGAGATTATCTGCCCAAATTTCTCCTACAGTTGTTCAAATACCTCCTCAATCCAGATTTCATATTAAAAAAACCCAGAAAAATCACTATAGTTTACTGGATTTAATAATAGTATATGTGTGTATAGGTGTGGGCTTGTGGGCCTATGGATATGTAAATATGTAAAATTAGGCATATGGACTCATCTTTACATTTTGATAGTGGGCAAAGCAGAACTGAGATGCTTGGAACAAGAAACCCATTTAATGTGTTTCCTAAGAGTAGAATATATGTGAGAGATATACAAACTAGCAATGGCAGACAAGTTGTTGCAACCTGAGAGAGGGAGAGTGACCCATGGAAATTACTTTTTCATCCTGAGGGTGATCTAGAAGATAGTGTTACTGATTCCTTAAAAGACAAATTAATAATTATTTTTGTTATCCATTCATTGGTTGATAGATACCTAGGCTAGTTCTATAATTTGTCTATTGTGAATTATGCTTCTATAAACATGGATATGCAAGTATTCCTATAATATTCTGACCTTAACTCTTTTGAGAAAGAAACCAAGGAATGGTATAACTGGGTCATATGGTAGTTCTATTCCTAGTCTTTTGAGGAAACTCCATACTGCTCTCTATAATGGTTGTATTAATTCAAGACAAATGAGGAGAGAGACCAGTAGAATAGTGGATTGGGATGGAGGAGGGAGGAGAAAAAGGAGGAGTGAAAAAGGGAATAGTTCAAATAATGCTACGGCAATATATGAAGGTATCACTACCTATTTCAGTAACATGTATGAGGAAAGAAGAGAGAGCACAGGGCAGGATACAGAAGGAAATACATCAAATATTGCATGCATGTATATTTTTATCATAATGCACTAATAAAAGTTTTTAAAAAGAATTATTTTTGTGTAGGGCAGTTTTCAGATGTCTGGATAAAGATCTATAGAAGCTTCCTTTAGGAAAAGAATGCCTTTACTCATCAGAAGTTACCTAGAAGCTCCATTACATTAAATGTAGTGACTATAGGGAGAAGTTGGCAAAAGTATTTTTTTCTTGGCAGATTCTAGTTTAGCTGAAAGTTGCAGGCTGAGCAAAATTGAAAGCTCTTCTTTCTGATCCCTGTCCTGCTGGCTCCAACTGTGTAAGCCCAAAACAGTCTTGTGCAGTTAAAGATGGACCATTGCCTATAACTATAACTATTTTGTCTCCACAAGCAAAGAGTTAATTATCATCATCTCTCACTTAATACTGTGCTGTTCTGGAGAATTATTTAAAAAACCTAAGTAAGAAAGCTTTATAGCAGAGTTGGAGGTAGAGTTACTTTGTTATTATTATGTGTGTGCCTGCATATATGTATGTGTGTGTGTGTGTGTGTGTGTGTGTGTGTTGGCAGGCATAACATCTAAAATTAAAATAAGAATTGGGAAGAGACAAATTTATTTTGAAACATGGTGAGTATAACTGGATGAACAGTAAATGTGAAGTAAATAGCCTGTTATGACCAAACTAGGACTAAAGCTTGGAGTAGCCAGGTAACAGCAAGATCTTACTGGTCTCTAGACAATGGTCAATATTTCTAGGGGACCAGAAAGGGAAATTTTATTTATTCATGTATCTTTATTTATTCATTCAATGAACATTTGTTGAGTAGTATGTTAATCAGCTTTCTGACACTGTGATAAAATACCTGAGAAAACCAACTTAAATGAGAAAAGATTTGTATGTCTCATCATTTCAGAGATTTCATTTCATGGAAATGAAAAGAAATAAACTTGACTCCATTGTTTCTGGACCTTTGGTAAGGCAGAGTATCATGGTGGGGAGCATGTCATAGAGCAAAGCTGCTTACCTCGTGGTGAATGGGAATCAAAGAGAGGAAAAACTTGGCTTTTATAACAAAACATTTCCTCAAAAACCAGTGTGGTGTGCCGGGCGTGGTGGCGCACGCTTGTAATCCCAGCATTTGGGAGGCTGAGACTGGAGGATCCGGGTTCGCGGCCAGCCTCAGCTGCTTAGTGAGGCACTCCGAAACTTAGTGAGACTCAGTTTCAAAATAAAGACTAAAAAATAGGGCTAGGGGTATAGCTCAGAGGTAGAATGCCCCTGAGTTCAATCCCCAGTACCGCAAAAAAAAAAACCAGTGTGGTATGATATATCCCTCATGATTCAATCACATTAGAAAGTTCCCGCTTCTAAACACTGCCTCACTGAGGACCAAGCCTTCAATACAAGATGTTTTAGAGGACATTTTAGATTTAAACCATACCAACTAGACACTCTGTACTCTATTAGAACTTTAGTCTATGTTGATAAATTAGACAGACATGGACTGGTCTCTTAGAATTCATATTTTGGTTCTTGAGATGGAAAATATGCCAGGATACAAATACAATTATAAAAAGCTTTGATAAATGTGTTTAAATATTGACCATGCAACAAACATTGTACTAGGTAAATTAATCTTATCTAAGGCAGGAATGCAACCTGTCACTCTCTCTGACATATTTTTACTATTTGAAGTGTTGTTAAATTTTCAATTATATATTCATTTTAGGATTCCCACTACATGTATCTGAAACTCCAAGAGTGCATAGACTTTTCCTGTTTTGTCCATAACCATACAACTTGTTCACCACAGTGTCTTGTTCAATGCTCAGTAATTATTTGTTATGTGATTGAATATAGAAGTCTTCTATTATTTTCCTGTTACTCCTGTTAGATGGGAATTATAGAAATTATTATATTAATATTATAGATAAGGATATGAGGCTATGGAATACCTATAGACTTGAGAATCAAAGTGAAGATATTACTACTAATAATAATGATAAAGCTGGACATGGTGGCGCATGCCTGTAATCCAGTACTTGTGATGCTGAAACCAGAGGATCGGAGTTCGTGGCCAGCCTCAGCAACTTAGTAAGGCCCTCCACAACTTAGTGAGACCCTGTTTTAAAATAAAGAATAAAATAGGGCTGGGGGTGTAGCTTGGAGGTAGAATGCTCCTGGGTTCAATCCCCAGTACCGCAAAAATAAAATTTAAAAAAAATAAAAAAATAATGATAATACTCTGTTGTATTCTTACATTGTACCAGGAAGTATACTAGGTTCCCTGTGTGGATTACATTGTTGAAACCTCACAACAATTCTATGATGTTGTTACAATTATTATCCACCTTTCATATATGAGAAATCTAAGGATCAGAGAGGTGAAGTCATTCATTTAAGGTCAAGGGAGGTAACAGAGCAGTTGAATTAATTCCAACATCTGTTTTCAACACTTAGGCTCCCTATACTAGGTCCAGGTGCTTACTTGGGCTGAGCACCATGGTGCACATCTGTAATCCCAGTGACTTCGGAGGCTGGAACAAGAGGATCACAAGTTCAAGTCCAGCCTGGGAAACTTAGAGATATTCTGTATCAAAATAAAAAAAAAAACTAAGAAGTATTTGGGGTGTAACTCAGTGACAGGAGCACCCCTGGGTTCAGTTCCTAGTTCCACACACAAAAATAGGTGCTTTCTTGGGTTTTACCTGTGCTGTAGGAAAGTATGAGACAGACAGTATATTTGTGAGTTATTTCACTGCCACATGGACTCATTGGTTTAGTTTAAGTGATAGAAGAGGAAACTAGAACCAGAAAGGAAATATAGCTGCTCAAAGTTACGGTCTTTCATGACAAAGATAAAGACAGAATCTAGTACTTCTGACTTCCAGACCAATTTTCTTTGACAAAGCCATGTTACTTCCTCCTTTTGCCAAGTGGCTTTTAAATTTAATTCCTCCTACAATGGTTTGATTCCTGAATTAGGCTACAAATATTCAAGATTCCTTCTACTTACAGCACCTTGAAACTGATACATAACACTTGAATGTATGTGAGCAGCACCTAGTTCTGCATTTCCTATTGAGTAGGAGGGAAAATGGCCTGAGAAAGTAGAATCTAAGCTCTCTTCAGCCTGAAAACCTATCCTCAGCTTTATAGTCCCCCAAATAGGTTCATAGCCCATTCATGGGAGAGAAGTGGCCTGAACGACCAAAAATAAAAGCCCACAATATAAAGACAGCTAGGCAGAAAGAACTCACTAAGGTTTCACCAGTGAAGATACAGTGAGGAAGCAACCTCCTATTTGGTGTTGATTTCAGGAGCCTCAAATATTGAAACCCCACCATTTTGTATTTAAATGTATTTTATTACTCTTATTAAATGTGGAAATTTAAGAAAAAGAAAATATATAAAAGCAATGGCACCAACTGTTTATCACTGGGTTGATTAGTGCTTCTGCCACCTAGAAAAGTATGAAGAAAGTGATATAGAAGAGCTGAGTTCAAGGTAAAGAAGTATTCAAGGTTAAGAGCTTGGCTTCTGGAGTCCTACCTGTGCTAGAAATCTGGCTTTTCTATCTACAAGCTTTACAGTCATGGTGGGAGCACATTTGATCTTTCTGAGCCTTGATTACTCCATGTATCAAATGGGGCTGATAATAGAACTTGCATCTTAGAGTTTCTGTAAATGCTAAATGGAATCAAGCCAATAAATGGTTTAGAATAATGTCTGGCATAAGAGTAAATGGTAGTAGTAGTTATTATTATATGGTAGGAAATATCAGAAAATTAAAATGTATCAGCCTATGCTATACCACGTGGTTCAGGAAATATGTATTGATCTCGCCCTCTGGGCTAGACACTGGAGAGATGGGTGAGATGAATCCTCTGCCATCAAGACATGCCCAGTCTAAGAGGACACAGATTCATACACAATGACTGCAATGCCATGCCTGTTCTCAGTAAGCATTTCCAACTACAGGCATTATTTGCCATCATTTATCTCCTTCTCTTTATCACTTAGCTATTCAGCTTACAGAATGTTAAAGACCAGATGGTGTTAAGCTGTCTATTTTAAGACTAGTTGTAAAAGTTCATTTCTTATCTAACATTTAACACAGTATCTTAATGAGAAAAGCATTCGCAAAGCATTTATGAAGTACTTACTCTTAGTGGGTACCATGAGAGGATATAAAAAGGAATACAGCTATGGGGCATTGGGCACCAGACTTGAAGTCAGAAAATTTGAGTTTGAGTCAGGGCTTTGGCAATGACCAATTGAATGACCTTGGATGAGTCACTTAACTATATTGATGGGAATATTTAAAGAACTAGAAAATGGGAAAACAGCTGGCTTTAAAGAATTTTCCAGTCAATCATCCTTTCATCTATTCACTTTAAGACACAAGGCTATCTGCTTTCAATAAAGTTATTCTCTTTATGAATATTTAGAAAGACATAAAAGGTCATATCTGGCTCCCCATTTTACTTAAATTAGCTTTTGTTAAGTTCACCAATGACTTTATTGACAATAAATCAAATTATCACTCCTGAATCTTCATTTTATATAATTTTTTATCCATATATTCCATTGGTGACCATATTTTCCTTCTTGATACAATGTTTTTTCTTGGGCTTCTATGATACACTCTCCTAGTTTCCTTTCTAGTTGTTCTTTCTCATTTTCCTTTTGAGCCCTCCTTTAGAGAATACTAAAGCCATAAAAATAATGTACCATATCTTAATAAAGCTGTTAAAAATTACTGTATTAATATTAACAATATAATCTATATACTTGTCAATACAAAATAAAACTGAGTGGTTTACAATTTACCAGAGGGTAAAGAAATTGGAAATGGTATTGCTTCATCGTATAGTATATACTCACTCATTTTTTGCCTTTCCTTTTTACCTCCTTGGGAACTGGCAACCGGGAAAGAAAATATAGGGTCCTAAATTTGGAAAGAATCTCAGAGATTACTTAATTCAACGATCTTGTTCTATATATGAAAAAATAGAGTTTCAGAGGGAAAGTAAAAATTAGAGGGAAAGGAAAACTCTGTAGGCCAGTATTTAAATCCAGAAGAATCCACTCTTCTCTGAGATTCCTCTGAAGTCAGCATCCACATTTCTAGTGGAGTGTGAATACAATAGCCACTCATAGAACCCATTTCGTGATAAATATATCCAGCTCCAGTTGACAGGCTCAGCAGTCCTTGAGAAAATTGTATTTGGCAGGGACTGGTTGCCAGGCATCACTGGCTCAAATGAATGCAACTTTACTTTAGAAACAAATCAAGGCAACATTCACTATCCTAGCATAAAGAAACATAAGGTGAAAGACCCTTTTAGAATGCAGACTGCAACCTGTGATGAAAAAATACTGAGTGACTTTTTTTTTTTAAAGCTCAAATGTTTTCCTATGTGTTCTTTTTTGCTACATCTAATTATAGTGATTTCTGGAAAAGGTTTGATAACAATGGATGCAATTTTATTTAAAATTATATTAGAATGTAAGAAAATCGCAGGAATTTAATCTTTTTGAACCATTTACTTTACTTTTTGTTACAATTATTAACCCCCATCAATTGTACAAATCAATGTGTTTCACTGTGATACTTCCATACATTCATATACCAAGTCTACCCTCCCTTCTACTTCTTCCTGCTCCCCCTTATCTCCCTCTTCTATGTTCACTTTATCTTCCCTAATAGTCCCTCTTCTACTTCCAAATCATCTTTTAATTTTATTTTTACTTTTTAGTTTGCACATATGGGATAAAACATGTGATACTTATTTCACTTAACATGATGTCCTCCAGTTCCATTCATTTCCCTGCAAATGATATGATTTCAGTCTTCTTTACAGTGATGTAATACTCCATTGTATATACATATACCACATGTATATAAGTGGTCCTTTTTATCAACATCCTTATTAGCAGTCAATTTTTTATTATAGGCATTCTACCTCCAAGCTGCATCCCTAGCCCTGTTTTACTTTTATTTGAAAACAGCATCTCACTAAGTTGCTGAGGGCCTTGCTAAGCTACTGATACTGCCCTGGAACCTGTGATCTTCCTGTCTCAGCCTTCCAAGTACTGGTATTATAGGCATGTGACACCATATCCATCTTTGGATATTAATTATATGTCAATTGAATAGCTGGCAGAGTTTTTTCTGATTCTGTAGTTTGGCTTTTCACTCTGGTGACTATCCTTTGCTGTACAGAAGCTTTTAAATTTGATGTAATCCCATATGTCAATTCTTGATTTTGTTTTTTGAGCTCTTGGTATCCTACTGAGGAAATAATTGCTTGTACTAAAATCTTAAAGTATTTTTCATATGTTTTCTCTAGTAATTTCAAAGATTCAGGTCTTACATTTAGGTCTTTGATCTATTTTGAGGTAATTTTTATACAGGATGGGAGGTCTAGGGGTCTTGTTTCCATCTTCTACACATGGATATCCAATTTTTATAGCATCTTTTTTGAAGAGGTTGTCTTTTCTTCAAGGTATGTTTTTGGCAGCTTTATCAAGAGTCTTTTGGCTGTAGTTGCATGTGTTTAAATCTGGGTTCTCTTTCTATTCTATTGGTTTACATGCTTGTTTTTAATGCAAATACCATGGTGTTTTTGTTACTATGGCTTCACAGCATATTCCAAACATAGGTGTTGTGATACCTCCAGCATTACTCTCTTTGCTCAGGATCACTTTGTGATTCGGGTCTTTTGCGTTTCCATACGGATTTTGGAATTTTTTCTAGTTTTATTAAGAATGTCATTGATATTTTGATGAGGATTACATTGAACTTGTAGATCACTATCAATAATGTGGATGTTTAGCAATATTAATTCTTTCTCCATTGATAAACATGGTAGGCCTTTACATGTTCTGGTATCTGAAGGCAGCATACACAAAGCAATAAATATGGAATGTGCATCTTTGAGCTTTTGAAAAAATCATTCTTTTTTAATTCTTTGGCATTTTATTCACCTCAGTATCTTTGGAATCAGTTACTGGAGAGCTATGAACTTAAGGAAGTGTGTTGCCATATTTTATTTTGTTTTTAATTTCTTGCATTGCTCTGTTGAGATTCATGTGTCTGTTAGGATGAATATATATTCAAATTTTATATAAGATTCTTCATTTTTTGTGTGTGTGTTACTATGAATTGAACCCAGGGCCACTCTACCACTGGGTTATACTCCCAGCCCCTTTTTGTGTTTAATTTTAAGACAGGGTCTTGCTAAGTTGCCCAGGCCAGGCCTCAAACTTGAAATTCACCTGCCTCAGCCTTTCAAGTAGCTGGGACTATAGGCATGAGGCACTATGCCCAGCTATGAAATTCTTCTTAGTAAGCATCATTTTCCTGATGATGTTCCCTAGGATGTCAGGATGTTATATAGTGTTGAGTTTAATTCCAATTGGACTTCATAGTGTAGTTTCCCTCTGGAATCTCTGGCAGTGATTGGAGAGCTTAGACACAATGTACACTGTTTCAGATGGTGGAAGTTGAGACAGGTATAGTGGAGACAGCAGAATATAGGGAGTATACCCTTGAAGGTTACTCCCAGTCATGTCAGCAACATGCAGGATGACACGATATGAGAATGACTTATGCTGATGTCCCTTGTAGGTACAGTATTTGCAACCATTGTGTTATTTCTCTCTCTTTTGTGGATGAATGTCCAGGAAGAGAATTTACAACCTCATCTCCCAGCCATTACTACCAGGGGTTGTGTTGATGACTGGGAGCTTTAGCTCCCTGATTTTTTAAGTTGAAATACCCTCCATAGTTCAAGTGCAGCTAGGTCATGGCTGAAATAATGTGTACTTTATCTGAACTGGGCTCAGTGGTAGAGTATCCACCTGATGTGTTAAAAGCACCAATCTCAATCCTCAGAACCACCTAGAAAAAAGAAAATGAACAACAACGATACCACCCAAAAAAACTAGATATGAAAGAAAGTAAAAACCAAATGAAAACAAGTACCATACCACCAAAAACAGGAAAGGGTCCAAAATAATATAAAATAACCTAAAAAGTTGAAGAATAACAAAACTAACATTAATTAAAATAAACAAATAAATGAAAAATAGAGAAAAGAAGAAAACTAAAAATAGGGAAGGAAAAGGAAATAGAAAGGAAGGGTAAAATGTGGAAGAAGTAAAAAAATATTAAATAATAAAAGAATAAAAAAATAAATAAGTATTAACAAAACAAATTTCTTTCTGTCAAGGTGCTTGATTCTGCAGATAAGAGTAGATCATCACAAGCTATACTTTTCAGATCTTCTTTCCATGTCTTCTTAGGCTATGTGCTCCCTGGAGACAGGAATGGCTGGAGTTGTTCACTCCTTCTTCTTTCCCTTGTTGTGTTTGCCAGTTGACCAGTTGAAGTGGTTTGTGGTTGGAGCCAGTTAGAAGACCTCTCAGCTGCCCTGAACCACAAAATGACCTTGAGGAGCTCTCATGGTTCCCTGGGTAAAGATTTACTTTAGTTATTTTGGGTATGCAATCTGAAAATGGGACAGATACTAACATATAGTTTTGATCTGGAATGTGCCCCAAAGGCTCATGTGTTGAAGTCTTGGTCCCCAGCTGGTGTTATTGGGAGATGGTCAGAACCTTAGGAGGTGGAGCCTAGATGGAAGAAGTCGGTCACTGGAGTGTGCCTTTCAAGGATACATATTGTTCTTGGTCTCATTCTCTCTTTCTCTGCTTTCTGACCATGATGAAATAAGCAGCTCTGGTCCAACATGCCCTCCCGGCAATGACACTCTTCCTCTCCACAGGCCCATAGAAATGCAGGCAAATAATCATGGACTGAAACTTCTTAAACCATGAGTCAAAATAAATCTTCCCTTCCTCTAAGTTGATTTTCTCAAGTACCTTGTCATAGAAATGAAAAGCCAACACACTGTCCTGATACATTGTATCAGGACACAGGTGCCTTTTGTGCTATGGAGTTACAACTAATTGTGCTGAGAAGGGGCAATTAAATTAGTAGGTGGGCCCTGTGCAATCTACTTCCAGGTCTCTAGTTTTCCAAGACTGAATTCCCTTGTGAAATCACACTCGACTGCTTGTTCCTCTATTCTGCTGCAGCTGGTTTCTTGTACCACTGGTTTTAATGGGGGAAACTTCCCCCATTCTCTTATGTATCATAGTCTAGTTTCTCACTACATAGAATTCTCTGTAGGGTTGTGGCAGAGGGTCTCCCCTGGGGTCAAACTGACTCTCATGGCAGCTCTCCCCTAAGCCTGCACAGCAATAGTGCTGTGGAGACCCAGAGACTAGATAGTGCAGGGGCCTTTGACTCTCAGATCAGTAAATTCTGACAAGACCATCTGAAGATGGGTCCTCATTGTAGCACCACAAGAATATGCTGTAAAGTAGAAAGAACTTCTCCAGAGTCAGTTTGCTATGCAAATCCAAGTCTCTTTTCTGTTTAGACTGTATTTTTGCAAAGTGACAAATCCTGTACCAGTTGAACTTACTAGAATTCTCCCTCCTTTACCTCTACCCTCACCCTGTGCTGTGCTGCCATATGATGAGTTGTGGTGTCCTCCAGTTCACTCTCTATTCTACTATCCAATGTCTCTGTATTTCTCCAAGTCTCTGTCTCTCTACTATTAAACTTCAGCATTCTCCCAGTCCCCCACCTTTGACATACAGCTGCTATCCAGTCGTTTTGATTCTCTCTTATGCAAAAGCAGGGGAATGCTGGGTGTCTTTAATCCACTTTTATGAAACCTCCTCACTTTACTCTTAATGATAGTAGTTTAATAAGATGTGATTGACAGTATTTTCTACATGGTTTTCTACTTGTTTGAAACAATCTTTTAAAAGTAAAATTGTATTGTGGAAATCTAAGTTGCAGTGAATATACTGGCCTTTTCTTTTGTAGTCTGCAACAACTCTCCCCACCTAAGGAAGTATTAATGGTACTAATAATACTTGGAAGCTTGAAGTCTAGAGGACAAAAATGAAAGGATGGCTAGTTCTTTTCAATACACCATATTCTGATAAAAAAAAAACAGGGCTGAAGTATCTCTTTAATGTTTCAAACTTTGTTTCATATCAAGCCAAAGAGTCACATAATATTGTTCATTTGCAGGGCAGAGAAAACACTGACATTTCTTCCAGATAAGTTAATTATCTGCCTTGAAAAATGCTTCAAGTTTCTTGATTTACTAATGATATTAGATAACATTGCTGTTCCAAGACATTTTAATGAGTATTCCTGCAACAATAGTTTTCAGGAAAATATTTTTGACTCCTAATTAACTTATAAAGTTTCCTTGGGCAGTTTTTTAGTTGTTGTTTTGAAACTGAGAATGAAGGAAGGAAATTATATGGTAGAAACGTAATGCATTCTTTCTGAGTCTCTCTCCAGCTGACATAAATTAATGGCTGGTCTCATTTTTCATGCTCCCATGCATGAAAAGAAAGAAATTAAGACAGTGATGCTATTTAACTATTATAAGAGGAATTCATCTTTCATCAGAACTATCTAGAGCTTTCCAGCTCTGGTGTCTGTGTACTTTACTGAGACACTTACTGGGCCAATGAACCAACTCAAGCTCTGCCAAAGAAAATTGTTTAAATTCTAGTGATTCTGGCCCCAAACCTTACTGTCAGTATCTACTGCATTGGGAGAACACCCTTTTCTAAAGCATAAGGAATTCTATTACCCAGGAGCCTGGGACAACTTAAATTAGTCTGTAGACAATTTAACTACAGGAGCACTTGCTTCTAGGAAAACCATTAATTTTGTTTAAAGAGAGTATATTGTAATTGTTAGGACCTTTCCAAATTTTTGTTGCAATAGAGCCTAGCTAAATGAAAAGAATGTTGATTGATTACATGCTATTTTCTTGATCCTCTCTTCACAAAAAGATCACATTGAAAAATATGCAAATATGTACAGATATTTAGCTAAACTTTTGTTGAATTTTAATGGGTTTTCTGAACAATTAAAGCTAGACTTTTACAGGTTAAAAAATGACTATAAAACTAGACTTACATTATGCTCTACATGAATAAAAATGTCTCACATAAAGGTATTATATTAAAAATGAATGGAAAGGTATTTGAATTTGATATTTTGAGAAATGTAAAATGTGGGGCATGGTATGTTAGTCAAAAGCATAAGCTCACCAAATGTAGGTATTAGCTTGCATGTTTGAGTTCATGTGTAGTTGTATTTTTGTGAACTTAAAGCCATCAAATACGAAGTAACTATGTGTGGTTGGAGTCCCACATTGGCCAGCCTCAACAAACACCTTTGCAGATGCAGGCATCCTAGGCAGTTAAAGTAGCTGCCAAGGAAACTTCTAAAATAGATTATTTCTGCCTTAGCTTTCTGGGGTCCCTTAAGTGCAGCAGGTATTCCTTGAGGGAATTACGCATGTTCAGTGTCATTGTTTTCTTCTAAAGGGATCATATTATCAAGTAAAGTACTGTGTTGATCTGAGGTTTACATTTAGAAGTAGCTTTTAAAAGATTTCTAGGCCTTCCTAACAGCTAAATAAAAAGGCAGTCTGTACATATCTCACTTCTTGTAACCAAAGGCAAGCATCTTTGCAGATAACCTTGCATCTGTTGCAATTGGTACAGGGGTAAATGTCTGTAATTACATGGGGATGACACCAAATCTCTCAGACACGTAGAACCCAGAACTCTGTTAGCAGTACATTCTCCAGGGTGTTACTATCAGAAAACAGGAAATTAGCTATGGATAGCAGTGGTGCTGATACTTATTACTTTGGGGCAATATTCTTTGTAGCTCATGCTAAATGGAAATGACATGTTTTTCCTCTTATTTTTTCTACCATATATAACTGCATTATGAGGCCTTGGGTGTCCTTCCATAGAAGTGGAGCTGAGTGTTCTCTGTATATGGGATGAGTATTGAAAGAAAGAAGATTATTTAACCTTAATCATTCTTTTATGCATAAATATGCTAACCAAAGGCTGATTTGCAGCAAAATGATATTCTCTGTGTTTCCATTTTTCCAGAAATGTATTCCTATTTGCTGTGCCCCAGAGCAGGCCTTCTCATGCACTATTGTGTAGAATCTTGCTTTGAATACTGGCTATAATTTTGTATCCCTACCACCTCTCCCTCAGTCTCTATCTACTATTTTTAATTCTCTCCGATACTCATCTTATTGTGGAAACACAAACTAACCAGATTCTATTCTGTCATTGTTATTGCTGGTGCTAATCTTTCATCTTCCGTCTCCATATCCTGACTGACTTTCCATTTGTGGAAGGACTACAGTTTTTGATTACCTATGATAATTGTAGAGAATGTGAATGTAGATCACTCAAAGTACAGTATTGAAAGGGAGAGGACTTTAGACAAGGATAGACCTACATTCAAGTCCTATCTCTATCACTTAGTAGTTACTTGATCTTGAGCACATTGCTTTAACTTCTATTAGTCTTATTTTCTTCCTCAGGAAAATTAGTTCAATGGATTAAATACTTATGTCCCCAAAATTCATATATTGAAATCCTGACCCCTGAGGAAATGGCACTAGGAGGTAGGTCCTTTGGAAGTGATTAGATGTTAAGTGTGGAACGCTCATTAATAGAATTAGCAACCTTAATAAAGACACCCCAGAGAATTCCTTTACCTCTTTTACAATGTGTGGATTTGGGAAGCACATAAACTGTTGTATAGAAATTTATACAATCTGGAGAGAAATTTTCCTCAGAATGAGTTATACCTTAAGTGCCATCCATATTCGATTTAAATGATATTTAAATAAGACTTTGGGCTTTTAAGTTGAAACTAAAGCCAGTTAAGACTTTTGGGACTGTTGGGATAGAATGAATGTACACATATACAAAAGACATGGTTTTGGGGGCAAGAGTGGAATGCAATGGAGTGAATGCTTATATCTCCCTGAAATTTATACATTGAATTCCTAGCCCCTAAGTTTATGGTAATAGGAGATCGGCCTTTGGGCATTGATTAGATTATAAAGGTGGAACCTTCATGAACAGGATAAGTATTCTCATAAAAGAGATCCTTTGCTCTCTCTACCATGTGAGAATTAAGTTTTGCTTGTTTATAAGGCACCTACTTTTTAGGATATTATTATAAAAGCCTGCACATATTATGCCAGTGAGTCTAATAAGAGAAACTACTGTTCGTTTGAGGACTAGAAATTATTACCCTTTCTATATTCTAAGTTAGGAGCCACTCATTGGGTCAGGGAAATAGAGATCAAAATGTCAATCTCATTATTAATAAAGGTGATTCGAAATAGACTAGTTATTTTTAATACTTTCCTATTTCACCACCTAGAATTAAGCTTACCCAACTAGCCAGCCATATGAAGAACTAAACAACCAGAGTTCTGCCCTTTAAGCGCACATCTTTCCTAATGCCTCAACTGGGGATTTGTGGGTTTTCTGGAAGACAGACTGAAAATTCCAAAGTGAATGAATTATACCTGTCCAGTTCCTTCTCAGTCTTATCACGCAGCTATTGCTCTCTTACCTTAGGCAAGAGTGGTGAAGGGTAGAGAAAAGTTAGAGTTGCTCCCCCCACCCTACTTAGCTTGCTTTCTATAGAAACTTTAGCAGTGAGGCACAAGAGTTTTCTTCTTAACGACTAGAATTACTGTGAGGATTAAATAAGATATTATATGTCAAATATTTTACACAGTGCTTGGCACAAGGTAGGAGTTCAGTTAGACAATGCAGGAGACAAAACCAAGCTGTTATCACTAACCATATGATTTGGGGCAATTTTCCAAGCCTTTTTTACCTTCTAGTATTTGATCCCTAAAACTGAAGGTAAAAGTAATTAGCTTGAACATTAGTAAAAAAAAAATTTGATGAAATATATATATGAAGAGCCTGGCACATAGCAGGTACTTAATAAATGCACTGTTATTTTCATTATACAGTTACATAAATAAATTTGTAGAATATGTCCTGCAATTTTTTTCACAGCTTATTGATATTTCTAGGTATGGTTGGCTTTGGCTTATACAGTTTGGTAGCCCCAGTGCTCACACTTACCAACAGGACTATTCAAAGGGTGAATTGATATAAAACTAGCCGAGATGCAAGTCCAAGAAAAGCATACTAGGAATGCAAGCTTTTCTGTGGCTCATCCACAGAGCAGCTTGAAAATACTTGAAAGGTGACTGAAGTCTGAAGTGACCTTTTTATTTAAGTATACTTTTGAAGATTAAAAAAATGCCAAGAATACTTTTCTAGTATAGAACTAATTTTTGGGTAGGAAATGAGAGTTGTAGAGCAAAGGCTTTCATAGCCTTTCACTATAAAACTCACAAAATAACCACTATCTAGAGCCCCAGTTCTTCTTGGCTGACTTAACATTGCTGACAAATGTACCCGCAGGACAATTTCAGTTTCACCTAGGTCCAGAGAGTAATTGCCAAGATATTTCTGAAAGACTCCTTTTAAATATTAAATTTTTCCCTAGAGAGTGATCTGATACAATGACATCTTCTTGAAACATCATTCGCAACCATTTTAGACCTTCTAGTTTGGTGAGCTTATTACTGTCATACTTCATTATTGTGTATTTTCCCGTATTTTTCACATCAAAACTACCATTCAAAATGTTTTGTGATTTGGAAGTAAGAAGTTTTAAAAAATATAGTCATTGTTCTTATGAATCCAGTATGGAAGTAAAGATTCATTATCTGATAGTTAAGACTGGATTGTCCAGTTATTTGTGGAAAATCAGTGGATATGATCAGAGATGAAGTGGGGAGACTGGTTAGAGTAGAGGGACTGCAACATTTTTTTTTTCAGTACTGGGGATTGAGCCCAGGGGCATTCTACCTTCGAGCTACACCCCCAGCCCCATTTTTTTATTTTTTATTTTGAAACAGGGTCTCACTAAGTTTCAGAGGGCCTCACTAAGTAGCTGAGGCTGGCCACGAACCTGGATCCTCCTGTCTCAGCCTCCCAAGTACTGGGATTACAAGGGTGTGCCACCACGCCCGGCTAACATTTTGTTTTGAGGTGTGGGTTTTTATGATCTCTAGAAAAACTGTATTCTTAACATCTTGATTCTAACAGAATAGTAGTAACCCTTTGAGTTTACCCCCTAAAACAAATAAGTTACCTTCCCCAAATAGGTATTTAGGTACTCATATGACTGAATAGACTCTGGCCTTGGGACTGTACCATTTATCCCAACTAGCTCCTACCACTCATAAGGAGGACTTAGTGAAAAGCAACCCAATCACAGTACTAGATAAATAAGCCAAAGCTTAGGATATTTATCGAGACCATTAACATCTTTTAGATACATAAAGTACAGTGACCCACTTTCTACCTTGCAGAACTGTGCAAGGTAAAGATAGAAATAACCTCCTCTTTTAAATTGTCTCTGTTCATTATTTCCTGACAGACTTAAAGTCAGTGTTAGACCCATAAACCTCAGCAAATATTCAAATGGAAATTACAAAATAGTTAAGGTAACTGAGTTCTCACTCACCTCAGAGTAGAGGGCAAAATGGTTTGTGTGTACCATGATGAGTCAAGAAAATATTTGAGAGGTGGTATTGACAGATTATTTAAAAGGGGATTTTGGTAATAGAGAAAAAGCCACAAAATGAGGAATTAATCTGTTATCCTAAAGATTAGGGCCATCAGACCAATTACTAAAATACAGTAACAGTGCCAAGACCCTCTGGCTCTGCGGCTGATGAGATGGGAGGAAAGGATGGCCCTGGGCAGCTTCCTTGTTCTTATCTAGGAGGCAGCTGGTAACAGACTGAATAACCACTTAACTCCATTCACAAATATGCAAGGAAATTGAGACCAATTTGTGTTGGGATTAAATGTATTCCAAAGAGGTGGCTCACTTGAATGGTCTGAGCAGACCAACCTTTTTAAAAGCTACCTCAATTCTGTGGGTATGTTTCAGAATATCATGTCAGCCAAATAAAGAAAGGAAGAAAAAAAACCCCAGAAAAACAATATTACAAAAGCCTAACATCTCTATGGACTTATGTGCAATTGCTGCTGTTCTTTAGAAATATATATTGCTTTTCATTTCTTCAGATTTGTTGTTTAAATGATAGCTGACTGTTCCTGTTTGGGGAATCTCATTGCACATATAGCTATTCCCCTGTCAGCAGAGATGTGAGTGTATTATGAAATGTCCATCATGTGCAATAGCTCAAAAACATATGATACACAACCCTAATAAAAAGGAGATTCAGAAACTAAAATGAGTGGGTGCGTCTGGGTTTTTTGTTATTATTGTTATCTACAACTATGTAAATTTAAAATGCGGGCTTTCATAGGTAAACAGTTAGTCAAACCATTAGTTTGGAGATAGGTTGTCTGGATGCCAGTCTGGCAGAGAAACCTGGCTCAGTGTGGTTGTTACATTTCATAGGACACACTTTGACCTGTGATATAGCCAAGTTTTTAGCTACAAGCTCCATCAAAACAGGGTTCCATTGTGTTTTAAACAGCTCAATTAATCAATTGGAGCACATATGTCTCCCATTGGAAAGAACTTAGGCCAAGTTTCAAAGAAATGAGGAAGCAGGCAGGAAGGATTTGAATACAAATTGAAGTATAACATTATGTGTCTTAGAGGTTGATTGCAAGAAACAGAAATTGTCTAGCCGGGCGTGGTGGCGCACGCTTGTAATCCCAGCATTCGGGAGGCTGAGACCGGAGGACCCGGGTTCGCGGCCAGCCTCAGCTACCTAGTGAGGCACTCCGCAACTTAGTGAGACTCGGTTTCAAAATAAAGAATAAAAAAAAATAGGGCTGGGGGTGTAGCTCAGAGGTAGAATGCCCCTGAGTTCAATCCCCAGTACCGCAAAAAAAAAAAAAAAAAAAAAAAAAAAAAAAAAAAAAAAAA
>PVLC010000341.1:0-20181 GCA_004027655.1 Graphiurus murinus | reverse complement strand
CTGCTTCTTTCTGCACAGTTGCTCAATCCTGCATTCTGCAGAACGTCTTTTGCTGGCTCTTAATTTTTACTTTCCCATTCCTCTAGCTCATCCAGGGCTTTAGGTGGTTTCCACACTTATTTAGCCTTAAATTTTTTTGTTGCTCATTGTTGAAATTCTGAAGGAAACTGAATTGGCTTTTGCTAGCCAATGGATTGGCACACTTCTGGGTAGCGTTGGGGGACAAAGGTGTTGCAAAAGAATATACAGCTGTGAGCAATGCACTTTAAGTTAGACAAGTTAGTTGAGTACTGCAGACAAATTGACCAATGTATCAGATACAGCCATTATTGTAATGATAATGATGATAACAGTTGACTACAGTAATTAAATTAGTATGATAATTAAAACAAATGACTATATTTATGGAGCTTAAGCACGTTACATAAAGTATTATTAAATCATCACAACAACCTTATGAAATAGATATTATTACTGACTCAGTTTTTAGTGACAGGAAAATTTTGGCACAAAGAAGTTAAATGACTTGTCTAAGGTCACCTTTCTATTAAGTGGTTGATTATGACTCAGTCCCAGACAGTCTGATACCAGAGTCTGTGCTCCTGATTATGATGCTGTACTTCTGATTCTGACACTGTGACAATGGATTTGTGAACAGTGATCTGAAATAAACCTTCTTTATGAAGAAAAGGGAAAATTTGTTTAAAACAGCAAAGCCCTTATAGTATGTACAGGATGCATATACTCAAACCCTCCACTGTCAGATAGATAGATAGATAGATAGATAGATAGATAGATAGATAGATAGATGTTAGATAAGTACCTCAAGAAATATTTGTGTCCCTATAGAATTTGAAAGAGATGAACTACTCTCTCATCTGAGTTATTCTAGTAATTTCAGATAAATGAAATAACCTTTAAATATTCATGATCAGAGCATTACACATTTGTCTCTTTGCCTTAATATTTATTTGAATTAAAATCAAATTTGCCTTTTAAAAAAGATCGAAAGTAAGTTCTAGCAGTTTGGAATAGAAGCCAGACCTGGTGTGTGTGATGTTACTGCCCTCTTCCTGAGCCACCATTTTATTGCTCTTCTGGGAATCCAGTTAAATTACAGCTGCTGATATATTGTGCACTGTGGATCTAAATTCTGGCTTTGACCAAGTCAAGGGCTGGTTTCTTTGGGCAGTATTTCACTTGCTGTTTTATCTGTGCTGTCACCTAAATTTAGCACTTAGACTATACTCCCCAATGTCTGCAGAAGTTTTAAATTATTTTCCAGTGATGCATACTGTGTCCATGCAGAGTTGCGTGTGACAGATTTGCAGTTAAATCCTGGAGCTTTCCAACTCCTTTTAAAATGAATTAGATCAGTAGCTCCCACAGACTTGACTTTGGGATAGGTCCTAAAGTGACATGTTTCCCACAAAACTGATTGAGTTCTAGTTTGTTCATGCTTGCTCTTTCTCACTCTCTCTCCTCTGTCACCTCTCTCCCCCCCCCATCCCTGGCTGTGAATTTTACCATTGGCAGACCAGTTTCTTGAAAGCAAAAGATGGATATTCTCTTCTAGACATTACAAGGTGTCAAATACCTAGCACATTAAGACTATTCCCCTAATTTCAGGAATAATGGTTGTGTGTAGAGCTGTGATCATGTTTTAAATTGAGGAATTTTGTTCAAATTCCACACCTTCTTAAAAAAAATATGGTCTTCAACAAAAGTCAGCTATAATTGATAGAAAAGCCTGACCTATTAATCCATAGATAAAAATGATTCAATTAAAGTGAAATATAAATATTGAAGACAATGTAAAACCAAATGAATTACATCACAGAATTTATGTGCAAATAAATTCACTGAATAAAATTCTCTAGTACATACAAAGTCCATATGCTGTCTTGGTAATGCTATAATTAAGTCAGAGAGTCATGTCATACTGGCCTTTTCCATCTGCTCTGTTATCTGTTAAGGGACCCATTCAAACAGAATGACAGCTGACCTCAAAATGATACATTCTGCTACTTCCCATTTTAACAGGGCTGTTGGTTATGCACATTTTGTCTTCATTATACTGGGCTATGAATGGTTTTCCATTAAATCAAATAAATTATAGCATGTGGTTTTCTATTAAATGAATTTATTTAATTCACTTTTATTTTCTTAAATAATTTTCATTTTTCACAAGCACTAGATTGTATTGAAGTATTTTTTGTTTTTTTTTCCTCTATAAATTCAAGTGGCATTAAAAAGGGATAATGATTAAGAATAGCAAACTACAGATACCCTACCTCTTTTTCTTTGTAATTGTTGATATCTTATCAAAGCAAGGTGGTTAATACTTGGATCATATGTTGTGTTATGTAATTGACATGAAAGGCATGTGAAAGAAGAACCAATATTTATAATACTAATTGATTTCATTTATTTTGCTTCCCTTGTGCATGCCTCACTGTCATTCCTGCCATTATCTTAATGTTGTTGTTTCCAATAACACTCAGAAAAGTCATTATAAAGGCAGGGGATCTGGAGCACAGATGTGTCAGGTGTAAAGGCTCTCATCCTCAGAGACATTAAAATTGGCTAAAGGAAACCCCACTGAATGGTGCAGCTGAAGATTCAGCATTTGTCCATCTGTTTGTATCCAGGTTACCTTGTGACAGTCAATTTAATTTCTGATCCCTGGAGTGTCTCCAGTTCAACAGTACATATATATTTCTTTTATTAGAACTGCACAAGGGGAAAATTGGTAACCCTTGAAACAAGGATGGCCTTTAGAAGATTAGGTCTCAGTTTTGTTTTGAACAAACAATACTAAGTTCTAGCACGAAGATTTGCTCGGGTCAAACTCCTAAGTTCTTAGAGGAAATTTGTAAATGACTTTTTTTTTTGGTCTCTGGAAGAAAAAAGGAAGAGAGAATTAAGTTATACTTGCACACAGAGAGTGCTTGGAAAACAGATTTAAAATATATACCAATTAAAAAAAAAACTTGTAAAATAAACCCTAACCCACAACCACAGGCAGGCAGTGAGTGAACCAGACTAACTCACATAAATGGATGGAGAATTACAAAAGATGATAATAAGGCAAATACCCATTGCTTCCTGGGATATTAGCATAGGGATTCTTGAATTAAATCACCTAAATGGACAACATAAAAAAGGCTACATAATATGTGAGATATTCTTTTTTTATTGTAGTAATTCGTGCTTTGTATGTATACATCTTTGTTAGGTACAAATTGATAACGACATATGTGCGCACATTTCTCATCTGACCCCTTCCCCAATTCCCACCCCGCTCCCTCGCCCTCCCTCCCTCTCAAGTTCAGTTCAGTGAGTGACCTTGATATAATTGTGTAAGTACATCATGTGCCTTAGGATGTCCTCCCCCCACCCCCATCTGTCCCCTTCGGTTAAATCAACTTCTTTGTTTATCGAGGGTCTCTACTTTTTCATCTGGGTACCCTCTTATGCCCCATCTTCTCCCAACATCTGCATATTAGGGAGAACATATGCTTCTTTGCTCTTTGTGACTGGCTAATCTCACTTAACATAATGTTTTCCAGATGCATCCATTTCCCTGCAAAAAACATGATTTTGTTCTTCTTTATGGCTGAGTAAAAGTCCATTGTGTACATATCCCATAGTTTTGTAATCCATTCATCTGTCGATGGACACCTTGGCTGCTTCCATAGTTTGGCTATTGTAAATTGTGCAGCTATAAACATAGATACACATGCGTCAGTCTGATAGTTTGGTTTCCATTCTTTTGGGTAGATACCCAGAAGTGGTATTGCTGGGTCATAAGGTAGATTCATTCCTATTCGTCTGAGGATCCTCCATACTGTTTTCCAAAGTGGTTCTTTATGAATAAAAAAATGAATTTGTACAAAAGGAATTTCTTAGCAAAAATACAGTACGTTTACAACAGGCAGAAATCATATCATTCATTTATGCAGTCAGGAAACACTTGCTGAGCATTTAATAGGTTCCAGGCATTGTTTTAGGTTCGAGGAATATGTTAGTGAACAAAAACAAAGTCTGAGTTCTCATAAAGCTAACATTCGGGCACACAGTAAACAAACCTGTTATCTGTTCTATACAGGGCCCAGGACCCATTAATTAGCCTTCCATTTGGATGTTGCTTCAAAGATAAATATTTATGAGGTTTTCCTGAAATTGGAAACTTTAAACCTAAGAGCCTCCCAATGAGCCAAAGTGAAATGAGGCATATATATTCATTCCAATAAAATAATGTTCATGGTGGCCATTTACTTTGAAAAAAATTCCCTTTGTTTTTTCTAAGTTCATATAGTACTTCATTGCAGTGTGGTGGGAAGGAAAAAGGATTAGTTTTTGCTAGGATATCTTTACCTGGTGTTCTTATGTCCCAGTGGAGAGAAATGATTCCTAAAAAAAACAAGTAAAGATATAATCAAGAAGCTAAGGTGCAGAAAGATAGATTAGAGGCAGAGTGAGGTATATCAGGAAATTTTTATTTCTATGATAATATTTAAAGATTCATACTCATACTGAGGCAATATTCAAATAACTTAGTGTAGTTGGTGGGAGTCCCATGTTAGGAAGGCATCATAGTTGAAGATTCATCCCTTGTTTGAAACAATTAGCTCAGATCTCTCCTATCCCCTGACTCCAACAAGCTATCATACAAATATAAGCAACAAATCACAAGCAGGTGTACATTTCCCTCACTACTGGGGAAAAATGGATCAAACATCTCTTCTTTCTATATGATTGGTGATGCATGAGCATAATTGGTAGACTGATGATCTGAGATTCAGTTGGTGAATTAAAACCATGAATTCTGCCAGGCCTTTGGAACAAAGAGCATATTAAATGAGATTTCTTTGTGAATGCTGATGGCACTGGTAAAGTGAAAGCAGCTTATTTAAATACATGTTTAAATATTCAAAGCTGTATGTGCTAGTATATAAGTGAACTAGTATTTCTCTTCGAGTGACCTTGAGATAGGGCTATAATTATGGAAGTTCTCATATTTTTTCTCCTTTACTGTTTTCCTTCAAATCCTACAGGATTTTAAACAAAGACCCTTCATGATTCTAATAAATGTATCTATTTCTGGGCCTCTCCCAAGATGATTTAGAGATAAGTAGCCTCAAACTGGCTTGGTTCAGTGTGACAATCGTTTATGGTTCCTTTTGAAGATAGCAAATTTCTCATCAACTTTACTCCCATTAATCATGTATCTAAATGTAGCATCATCAGGACAATTTTAAGATTTTTTTAAAAGGCACAACCTTAACTTCCCATCATTTGTAAATTGGCTCATAACAGTGCTGGCACTCTGCTAAAGTGCTTAACTAGAAATTATTCTTCCTTGTAATACAAAGTTTTATGCTGCCAATAGCTCTTTTCACCTTTCTGGTGTCTCTATGTTGCCTTTAAAACAGTGATTTAAAAAAAACTTCATGGTGATATTGGGTAGAATGGGTTATAGGTCATTCTGAGAATCTTAAAAAAAACTGTAAAATCTCTATAGGAAAAAATAATATACATGTGCACATAGTTTTGTACATATTTTCAAAGGATTTGTTGATTCATGAAACCTATCTATAGACCTTAGATTACAAGGTCTTGATGTAAAAATTATGATTCACAAACATATTTAAGTAAACATTACTTGTGCCTAATATGAGCCTCGTTGATGTTGTATTTTAAAATATTTTATTAAGAGATGTCTGTTTTGCCCCTTTATGGATTTATCTTTAATTCTATTTACCTGCTTCAAAAGACTTAATTGTTGATTATTATTCCTAAATCATTAAAAACAAAGCATTGATTGCATTGTCTGCCTGCATCTTCCTTACTTCCTTATTTTTACTTAAAAATAATTATTTTAATTTGCCTCATGCCTTACATAACCATAAATTTATCTAAGGACAGTCTGAACAATTTTAGTTCTAGTGACATTTATTTTGTGTATGGTGCTTTTTCAGCTGCTTGTTGTTGACTTTCAGACATTTAGAAGAGAGAATGCTGTTTGTTAAGTTCAAGTATATTTTTTCACTAAAGTTACAATGGTTAATATTACAAATTTCATGAGAAAAGGGGTTGTGTCTGTTTCATTTTCCATTGTATCTATTCCCAGAGCTTAGCACTGTGCCTGGAAAACAAAATGTATTCAAGAAATGTGTGTCAAATGTGTAATGAGGCACTAAAGCTTGTACTTTGGAAAAAGCTTACTATTTTAAAAGGTCATTTAATCATTCTAGTCCTACAATCTTCTTAAGTGTTCACCCATTTTTCTCCAAGTCGTGTGCTAACTCTTTAGTAATTCTGGCTGAATAGTGATAGTAGTGATAGGTATCCCAGGAGAGGAAGGCCAGTTGAAAATAATAGAATATTTTTGACAAATGCAATTTTATTTCATTTAAGCACAGAAATTCCAACTAAAAAAAAACTGTTACCACAGAAGTTGTTTGATTGTGTTTAAGAATTAAGTAATAATTTGCAATTACTTTTTTCTTAGTTGGTATTTACAAAGTACTTAAAATTAATTCTCTCAAATAAGTTAAACATAGTCTTAGAAAATAGAATAGAAAATAGAATTTCAGAATTAGAAGGCAACTTAGAAATGATTTACTTCAAACTACCTTTGACAATTACCCTTCTGCAATGAGAGATCATGCTATTTTTGTAGGGAGCCTATTCCATTTTTGAAAAGTTCTTCCTAAATATGGAAATCCTCTTTCCTGGTAATTTTCCTATATTTAGTCCTAGTTAAGACTTTGTAGCTATACAGAAGAGATTCCTTTTTTCTTTTGTGTGAAAGTCCTTCATGTATTTGATGACAACAAATGGGTGCCATAGACCACCTATTTAGTCCATATTTTATGGTGTCTGGGAAGTTTAAGGGAAAGAATCATTTGAAATGAACCGTTTGAAGAATTAAGTTTATATACAAAGTTTTCTTACTGTTCCAACCCCTCTATAGAAAGTCACCTTCCATGACGCACTGATCATGAGGGTGAAGACATGGAATTATGCCAGCAAACATTCCTACATAGTTCACATTGGATGTGCCCTATGTTGGTTTATGTCCACCAGTAATCTGTGTAGTATGTTCCTTTTATCCTCCTATGTATATTGAAAAAGCAAACTTGAGCAAGGTTTCTGAATTGTAAGTTCCAAGCTAGGTAATTTTTCCTTTTGCTAAGCATTTAAGGATTAAATAAGATCCCCATTTAACCTTTTGCTAAAGAGGTGAAATTGTGTTTTTTTAGTAGTTCTAGTTGAGCATAGCAGGTGAATCAAGATGAATTAATTTACCATTAAATGGCATATTACTGGTGGAAGACATTTCTCTTCATCTTAGTTCTCATTACAAATTATAGGTAGGCAATGTTTTTGTCATGACGTAGGTATCAACAGCATTAATTTTCTATGGATGCCAGCATAATATTTCCTTAGTAACAAATACAACCAGGCAACCTACCAGAATTTCAATATTCTTCCCAAGTTGGTCAGGCATTCTTTCAAGTTTCTGCCATAAAAGCATCATTACATACAATAATGGGCATAGTTCTCCCTTGTTAAACCCTTGATATCTTGTTATGAAATGTTGTAGTGTTTTGGAAATAATTTATAATATAGCAAAAAACTATGAGCATCACCTAAAGCTTCATTTTGCCTCCTTTTCTCCTCCCTATAAAATTGATTCTGGTGACTTTTCTTCAGTTTTTACATGTGTGCTATAGACTCCCAAAAGAGGAAACAAGAAAAAGAATTTAATTGTTAGATGCATTTGAGTAGATCTCAGATAAGGGCAGGATAATCAGTGAAATTATAAAGCAGTGACAAAACCAATAACTTTTTTCTAACAGCTTCAATATTTGAAAATTGACAGCCTTGGAGACAGATTTTTTTCATTTCAGTAAAAGAAGAACTATATCTCTAACTACCTCCCCAAAGACTGTCAAGTAAATATTTGTTCAAAATATGTATCATGGTTTATGATTTTACTTTATGTGTAGGTATCTGCATCATATCCTGAATAAGTCATGTGACCTAGGATCATCAATGACTATTTTGAGCACGAGTATAAATTGTATGTTGTATTTTGAAGGATGATATATATATATATATATATTTTTTTAGAATTGAAAAATCTTTTGAGCTTCCAGACACATTAGGCTAGAAAAAATATACACTTAAATGAGGAAAGTGGTTTTTCCAAAGTCACACAGCTGGTTCATGGGAAACATAGTGGCAGAACTCTTTCTGTGAACCTCTTTGAACAAAAGAAGATGAACAAAATTACATCATTGTTAGGAAAATGGAGGGGCCTGGAAAACATTATGTTAAGTGAGCAGTCACTATCATTATGAACTTCATTATGATATAAGACTATAATGTACCAAGTACGAAAAAGAAGTCTTTATCTAAAAAAATTGAAAGGTCACCACAATAATTCCTTTGGGGTTTTATACCAAATTTGAAACTCACCAAATAAGTTGTATGAAAATAAAGACCACATGTATATAGGCCATCTATGTTAACTTTTAGGTCATAAAGATACACAAGGAAAACAGGAGCAAATTCACATGCTTCACTGTTGAAGAAATAAACAAATGAAAATGATTTTATTTTTATCGAGAGTTTTAAAATAAGTAAATCTACAAACACAAAGCACCAGCTCCTAAGATGTACATACATATTAAATTTTCTAGTATACTGTTGTTCCTGAAAGGCCATTTTTTCTAAACCCCACTCAGAGTACTTCTTAGTACTTAGGGGCTTAGTACTCTGATGCTTAGTTTTTGTGTATTTTTGCCTCCAATTAGTTAATAGTGTCAGTCTGTTACTGATGCTGCAATACTGTGCTGTAGACTCAATAATTTATAGACAATATCAGTTTATTGCTCACCATTCAAGAGGCTGGGAAGTATAAATCTAACAGCCAACATATTATGTGCCTGGTGAGACTTTGCTCTGAACCTCACAGAAGCCATTCTCTTGCTGAATTCTCACATGATAAAAAGGGGTGAATGTCGTGTCCTTACATGGCTGAAAGAGCAAAAAGAGACAAACTTAGTCCCTAAAAAAATTTTATAAGGGCACTAATCCCATCCATGGAGTCAGAGATTTCTTGGTTTAATTGGGTCACAAATACCCCAATTCTAAGTACCATTACCTTGGGGTTTAAATTTCAACATGAATTTCAAGGGGCATAGACATTCAATCCATAGTGTATGGCTTCCTGCCAGTTCTTTGATTCCTTTCTTATCCCTCTGTTGACTCTTAACAAACATGGATAGTTGATTGGCAGAATCGAAAAACCTAAAGGTTTTGTACTGGAAGGTCATTCCTAATCTCAGGAAACTCTGGAATTGTTATGATCTGGGGCTAGGAAGTATCTGAGCCCCAGATCAACTATAATCTAACATATATTAAAGATGGCTGGGGTTAAATAGTTCTTTTTGTGCAGTGAAATGCCACAAGCCTATTGAGAGAACTAGGTAGTACTACTTGACTTTTTTTGTTGAGATGTCCTCACCAACCACTAATGTCACGTTCATCACAGTTTAGGTTTTTTATCTGCTTAGAAATCACATGATCTCTTCTCATTCCATCTATATACTCAGTTTAATCTTATATCACCAATCCTGGTGTTAATTGGCAACATTTATTGTGACCTTACTATATGCCAGCCACAAGAATTCTATTTGAATCTTCCACAGAATTCTTTAAGGTAGATAGGTACTTTTGTAATGTCTATTTTACAGATGATAAAATCAAGTTAAAATGACTTAGGCAATATGAAATTATAGAGATACTGTGAGAGACTAGGCATGTGTACCAAAAAGCAAAACAATCATGTTCTTAGCCATTGTTCCAGTGTTCTCAAATATTATTATTCATAATAATCACCTAGAACAGTTTTAAAAACTGATTTTCAGACCTCATTCAAGAGCAGGCCAACCAATATTCATGTTTAGTTAACACCCATGGGTGATTATAGAGCATCACAGCCTAACATCTGGGAAATACTACCCTAAACCAATGCTCCTCAAATTTTCAAATTTTCATATGCATAAAATCAGTATACCTTGGATGGGACCTGATTTTCCACATTTTTCATAAGCTCCCAGAAGTTGCCAGTATTATTGGGGCACAGATAACACTTGAGGTAGAAAAGTACTAAACTTACACGCCTTTGTAGTAGACCAAGACAAAAAGTGAAGTTAACGTAAATGTTGGGGTTGATTTCAGTTGAGTAAATTATTATACATATAGATATATGCCAGAAAAGTCACATGCAAATCTTATTTCTGCTCTTTGAATTCCATCTTCACATTGCCTTTCAGGGTCATTTCAGAGCTACTAGCATTTATTTCTAACAGATCTCTAGTATCCTACCACTTCAACTATTTCAATGAAGTACTTAGTAAAGAATGACCTCTTATAAAAATACTCAAGTACTCTAGAAGGAAGAGCTGACTAGAAAGAGAAAGCCTGTAGTGAGTCTTTTAGTAAAGTGAATGATATTTTTGTTATGTAAATAAGAAATGTTAAAGGTAGTAAAAAAAATTAGATTCCTAGATCTGAAAGGGACCAGGGAAATGATTTCATTCAAACCCGATTTTAAACATAGATGTGCATGCATTACTGTGGTAGTTTGATGTCAATTATTTTGGGTAGATATTCAGGAGTGGTACAGCTAAGAATTAGTGGAAGAGCTGGATCTGAGATTTTATTTTGTCTAGGGTTTTTATTTATTTGCCCTTATTAGCTAGTTGTTTTTCATTTTAAAAGGTCATCAGTTTTATCTCTGCCTAAGTGTTAAATGTTGGGGAGTTGTACTTTTACAGATGTATTTAAGGGAAATGAACCCATTACTTGAGGCTGTTTTCCCCTAACTAAATGTGATTCTAGGGTTAGCAAACCTTTTTCTATAAAAGTAAATATTAGAACTTGGGAGCTATATATCATCTCTGACACACTATTTAGCTGTTGATGTAGCATGTAAACAGCCATACATAATCATATATGTAATATATGTTAATATTTAAACAAATGAGTGTTGCCATATACACTGATTTTAAATTTCATTCTATTTTCACATATCATGAAGTGTTTTGATTTTTTAAAATGATTCCAAACTGTGAAAACCATTTTTTTTGCTCGGAGGCCAATACAAAAAATAGACAATAGAGCAGATTTGGTCCAAGGACCATAGCTTGCTAATGTACTCTATAAATTAGTTTTGTTCTTCCAAGTACTTTCTTATATATCTTTCCTCCAGTTGAGTAGGTATTTCTTGAACATTGCATGGAAAACATGTTAGCCATTCTAAATTCACTGGTACATTAGTGGTGTTGCATGAATTGTGTTTACCAGTAAGAGTTAACAGTCAGAAAGAGATCCACACTAGTTTATGAGTGGACGTCTCTGCTTTGCTACATTACTTCTAATCTCCAGGGGTGAGGGGGTGACTGAAAGCTCAAGTAGGTAGGCATGCAATAAAGCACGTCATTTCACAATAGCCATACTAGTCCATTTGACTAAAAAGGCATTGCAATTATTTTAAAACAGTCTGAGAATTGGTTGTCATTGCTCTGTGTTACTTTAGGGGGAAGGAATTTTCTCAAGTTTCAATTCAGAGTAGTGAGGAAGGAAAATGACAATAGTTTGAAAGCAACTGATGTATAGGTGGCACTTGGTCAAATACCAAAGGTTTCAAGGAAAGTCCTCTTGGTTCACTGTCAGATCACACTGAAGTACCAAGAAGAGAGGAAAATGTCATATTAGCATACTTGTTTTGCAAATGTCATCTTTAACAATGCTCAGGTGACAAAGTTGGTGCTCCTCCATTTATTTATTTATTTTAATCAAAGGAAAATCACAGCTGGAAATTCAACCACAATGTTGTCAAATGCCATTAGCCATTAAAGTCTTTATTCAAAATGGTGGGTAGGTTTCCTTCTCTCAGAAAAGTTCAATTAAGATAATTTTCAGCATTTAAAAGTAGGTAAGAGTCCTTATAATAATAACAATGATCAACTTAAAATTCAGTGTTCTTTAAAAAAATAGGTTTCCAGGGAAAACACAGAAGCACAAATTTAGCCATTCCAGCATGATATTTTTACATACTGTCCAGCCTTCAGATAACCAGCTGCAATAGAAAGGTAGCCAAGAAAAGGGGACAATGTGCCTGGCTGATTTCCACCCTACTTTCTTTCCCAAACCAATGACTTTCTTTATAAAAACTTCTATATGAAAACCTGCAGAAGGTTTCCTGCTAGGAAAATATATTAAAAAAGACTTAAAATTTTAGAGTAATTACTAAGAACAGGTCTTGCTGTTTCTTCTATTCCTGGTGTTGTGATTAAAGCAGAGGTAAGACATTTGGGGGCAAATTCACTAAGGAGAGAAGAGCACAATATGAAATTTCTTCAGTTCTTAGAGATGGAACTTAATTGAAATCAATATGGGAAAAAGCAAAGAGTAAAAAGTACAATTCTGAACATAGGAGACTTGAATCAGCTAAAAGTATGATATATGTAGAGTTCCTTGCAGAGTTGAAGTTTGTTCAATAAAATATTTCTATGAAGTAACATCGCTCTTCCTACTTCAGTGGCAGAAGTTGAGCTTCAGAATCACCATCATTGTTTATTTTCTTCTATGGCATTCACTCCTTCATAAATTTGAAGATATCTATAATTATCTAAAAATCCACTAAAATATTGAAGTAGAGGTAGATTTCATTTTTCCCAGTACCCAGTAAATACATCATTGGAAATATTGCATATAAGTAAAGCTTCTGAATCAAATTCTATTTTCTCCACTGATTTTCAGGATCTTGGAAAGATATATAACATTATTTTTATTATTTCTAAATAGGCTGTGGTTGATAGCATTGTTGTTTCCCTCCTATTCCTGACTTTTGTCAAATAGCTAGTTGTAAACAAAGATTTAAATGTACATAAAACTTAAGGAAATTCAACCTTAATATTTTCTGTATGATGAAGATAATTTTTATATAGCCACTTTTTATTTATCTGCTCATAATTTCAAGATTTTTAGATTTTTATTATTTACATATGTGTGTGTGTGTGTGTGTGTGTGTGTGTGTGTGTGTGTGTGTTTATATTTCCAAGTATCCTTCATGGTAATTTGCCCTCTGAACTAACAATAAGATAATTACCAATTTTTTGTTTGTTTGTTTTGGTTTGGGCCACTATAACCAAATACCTTAGACTAGTAATATATAAATAATATAAATTTATTGTTCTAGTACTTGGGAGGCTGAAAGGAGGATTACAGGTTTGAGACCAACCTTAGCAACTTAGTGAGAATCTCAGCAACCTTATGAGACCCTGTTTAAAAAAATGGCTGGATTATCTTCTTTTTGACATGGTCCACATTCTCCCTTGAATGTGTTTCCTCTACTTTCCTAAATAAACCTGTGTCTCTGTCTCTAAAAAAAATGACTGGAGATGTAGCTTGGAGGTAGAATGCCTCTGGGTTTAATTTCTAGTACACCCCCCCCCACACACACACACAAGAAATGTATTGCTTATAATTCTGGCTGCAAATTCCAGGATGAAGGTTCCGGGGGATTCAGGATCTGGTGATGGTCTATTCCTCATAGATGGTGAATTTATGTGTCCTTACATGGCAGAATGGGTAAACAAGCTCCCTCATACCCTTTTTTTGTGGTACTAGGGATGGAACCCAGGGGCCTTCTACCTCTGGGTTCTACCCCCAGTCCTATTTTTTTCTCCCCATACCCTTTTATACCAGCATTAATTCCATTCATGAGGGCTATACTCTTAAGAACTAATCACCTCCTACAGGTCCCCACCTCTTAATACCGTCATCTTAGGGATTAAATTTCAGAATATAAATTTGGGGGAAGACGTAATATTCACACCATAACTTTACTATGTTAGTACTCCACTTGAGAAAGACTTGTAGTTATTTTCTTATCAGAAAATGAGACAGTCTACCACTTTTCTATTTATTTGTGTTATAACTGTGTTCATAAAATGATCTTGCTAATCTCAGACTGAATTTTATTTCCATTTTCTGATTGATTTAGTTTGAATGACTTCTTATGCCACAACCTGCTTTTATTAATTGTAAATATTTACCTGGGATGCCAGAACAATCCAAAGTTTATTTAGTCCTATTAGTAAATTACCTGAGAAATTCAGTAGATAAATTCAATTTAGCCTCTTTTTTATGGAATTGGCCAATACTTTGAATAAAATTTCCATTTAATTGAATCAAAATCATAGAAGTGATAGTTTCATGAAAATACAGCCATACTGTGGGATTAAATAACTTCCCAGTATTATTAACCTGGTATAAAATGATCCACATATTCATTTGTTCAACAGATATTCATTAATTATCAAGTATACATTAGGTACTGTGTTAAATTCTAGAGA
Source organism: Graphiurus murinus (assembly GCA_004027655.1). Taxonomy (NCBI): domain Eukaryota; kingdom Metazoa; phylum Chordata; class Mammalia; order Rodentia; family Gliridae; genus Graphiurus; species Graphiurus murinus. Next base: position 5,737 of record PVLC010000341.1, on the reverse strand, counting down.
TACAGAGAGGAATAAGATAATGTCCCTTAAGTATGCTTATACATAGTCATATTGAAGGGTAGTTGCTTAGATTTCTCCTACTCTAGTACCAACATTGTGATTTTAATAATCAAGAAGGGCTCACCTTGTTTATGTATGTAATACTATCTCCCGGATCTAGGTATCTGAGAGACTGGAAGACTTTATGAATAAGAAAAGAAAGTTTTTGTAATTATGAGGTACCATACTCTTTAGTGGGAACTATACCCATTTTGTGATGTTCTTTGATATATTCTAGTATCAGCCTTCATTTATTCTTTAAGGAGTTAGTTATGGTCCTAGCTAAGTATGGATCTCCTTTGCCCTATATTTGTACCTAATCCCACTGAGTCTTCTTTCTATCTTTTTTTTTCCTTTACAACCCTGATTCTAAAACTTAATAGCTGGTACACAATTTCAGAAATTAATGTGAAATTGCTGTACCCTTGTATCTCCAACTAGAGTGTGCTTATCTCTCTAGTCTCATACATGGACCAATGTTGTTTCATTGCTGGAAGCAAAAGTTGAGTGTGTTAGACAGCTTTTCATAGCTGTGACAAAATACCTGAGAAAAAGAACTTAAAGGAGGAATGATTTCTTTTGGCTTACAGGTTCAGAGATTTCAGTCCATTAGTTTCTTGATCCCATTATTGTGGGCCCATAGGTAGAACATCATGGTGGGGAGAGTATCATAGAAAACAGCCACTCACCTCATGACAACCAGGAAGGAGAGAGAGAGAGAGAGAGAACCATTCTAGGGCATTCCGCTAGTGACTGACTTCCTCCAAGTAGGCCCACCTCATAGAATTTCTGTTATCTCACAATATTCCATTAAGCTATGAACCCATCAATCTGTTAATGATATCAGAGCCCTCATGACCTAATGATTTCCCCAAAACCCCACCTCTGAACATTGCTGTATTGGGGACCAAACCTGCAACACATGAGCATTTGGGGGGGATTCCACATCTAAAACATAACAATGGGGCAGAAAAAAGGGCTACTACTTTGGAAAAGTTGTACCTTACTTATATTCAGAACTACAAAAAGAAACCCCTGCTTGCTACATTGTTATTTGTCCTTGTCATCTTCTGGGTAACACAATTAAACATATCCAAGTAATAGTTGAAACTAGTTAATATACTTAATATGCATGACTTGCCACATCCTGTGGGATACACTGGTATATATAGTCTCTTCCTGGTCCTTTTATTTATTGTTCTCAGGAGTTTGCTGTAGTTGGCAATTTGTGATTCACTAGTTAAAACAGCCATTACATGATTTGGTATGTTCATAACATTCTCCTATAAACACATATGGCACTATTATTTAGTTTCTGTTTTTTCCAGAGATAGGAAAACAATGAAAATTAGTTGTTGATTATCCATTTTTTTTTTAAAAAAAGAAAGTTTCAAAAGCAAATCTTTATGCCATCTAAGCATTTTTTATACATTTACAGCCTGTATAATAGGGAAAGCCTCATTTTGTAATAGTTCAGATCATTGCTAACTAAATATTTTTGACACTACTAATACAGTATTATAGAACTAGAGTGGAGAATTAAGCTGTAAGGTTCATGAGGATATGACCTGCGTTTTAGTGTGTGTGTGTGTGTGTGTGTGTGTGTGTGTGTGTGTGTGTCAGAGAGAGAGAGAAACAAGAGACAGATTGTGGATTTAACCCAAGAGTGTTCTATCTTTGAGCTACTTTCTAGCCCTTTTTTATTTTTATTTTGAGACAGAATCTCACAAAGTTGCCCTGTGATCCTCCTGTTCTCAGCCTCCCAAATACTGGGATTGTAGATGTGCACCACCACACCTGGCAATAACCCTATGTTTTAACTCAAAATTTTAATTCCCTGCAGAATGATTGGCACATACATGCTTAAAAATTATTTGATGAATTTAAAATATTTAAAAAATCAACTTGATAGTTGGTTCTTACTTATGCTTAGGGATTTCATAGGGAGTTTGGCAAATATCCATCTTTCACAGTTTCCTACAAGGAGATATGTTATGCATCTGACCAGATCCCCCTAATGACAGCTGCTTTTGCACTCTGTGTCAGGAGGGGTTTAGAGTTTTAATTACTAGTTGTCATTCTTCTCTCCTGAAACCTTAAGCAGAGGTTCTGAAAACACAGGTTATGTATTTGGGAACTACTTCACCTTTTAGTACTTTCTTGGGATTCTCACCACAATGAGACTGGGACAGAAAAGAGGTCCACAGAGGGCCTAGAAAGTGGCATCATCAGCTTTAATGGAAAGAGCTCCATCCATGTCAAATAAAGCGTGGAATTAAGACTAGCAGTGGGCATCAAGGAGGATAGTGTTTTGTGACTTCATGCATTATAGATCGCATTCAAGTGTTAACAAGATGATTATTCATTGCACTTGAATATGCATCCAGGTTAATGCTTTCTTATTGAAAGGAGATTTCAATAGGGTAGTGTCTATTTACATTGATCTAGCTGACTTCAGAAGTTGAAATATATTTTTCCTCACCCAGCCACTGTCATAAGGCCCAGGCTTATATTAGATTTTCCCTGGTATTAATTTTTCTTACCTTGACCTTTATTGCTTGTTCCTCCTAAACCTTTTTTCTGGACAGTTGCAAATGGGTGCTGTAAATATCTTCCACATAGGCATGCACAAATGTAATCTGTATTTCCTGTCACTCTCTGCTATGTGCAGTGCAAAATGCTATGAAATAAACGAAAATTTGAATGACTACAGTGAGTCACACTGTTAAGGAAGGTATGCTCAAGTATGGTGTTTGCTTACATTACTAATTGACTCTGAAGGGTTTTATCATAATTTGTTCATGGTGTATACATTCAAGTTCTATGGAAGAACTAAAGCTGTCATCAGAAATTTACAGTATTATCTCAATATGTTAGTTGACTCAGATTATCATAACCATAAGCTTTCCATTTTCTTCTATCTCCTCCTCTTTCTACCACTGACTTTGGACATTTTATACTAAAACAGAGTAACAAGAGATTAGTGGAGCAGGAATAGAAAAGGGGTAGTGTTAATGTGGGGAAATTTTCTGGAGAAGTAAATTTTAATGCTAGCTTATAAGATGAAAGATGTGAGTGAGAAGGAAATTATAGCCAAATTAGAATGCTCTGCTATACTCTCTTATGCCTATAAACTCATATGGATAGAGTTGTTCCCCTACCCAGAGCTATCCCCTGCCCTACTAAATAAGCCACATTATCCCAGTCATTGTATGTGTTCTGGTGGGAGATTGAGGACTTATGAGAAGAGAACCTTAGCCAAGTGCAGTGGTACATATATTTAATCTCAGCTACTTAGGAGGCAAATGCAGGAGGATTGCAAGTTTGAGACCAGCCTAGTTAACAAAACAAGACTGGAGAGAGAAAGAGAGTAGAGGGGGAGGGAGAGAGGGAGAGAGAAATATTAATGAATCTTTATAAAAGGACTGGGAGAATGCCAGGCGTGGTGGCACACGCTGGTAATCCCAGCATTCGGGAGGCTAAGACTGGAGCATCCGGGTTCTCAGCCAGCCTCAGCTACCTAGTGAGGCACTCCACAACTTAGTGAGATTCGGTTTCAAAATAAAGAATAAAAAATAGGGCTGAGGGTGTAGCTCGGAGATAGAATGCCCCTGAATTCAATCCCCAGTATGGAAAAAAAAAAAAAAAAAAAAAAAGGACTGGGAAAAATACCATATGGCCTAAGGCAAGTAAACAGTCTAGGCAGCACTGTAAGATGGTCCTGCCTTTCCATATATTTATAGTTGTGTTGTCCAATGTAGTAAACACTAACCACATAGGCTATTTAAATTTAAATGAATTAAATTCAATCCCATTAAAAATTCAGTTCTTTAGTTTCACTAGCTGCATTTCAAGTGTTCAAAAGCCACGTGTGGCTAACCACTGGTATATTGAAATGCACCACTACAGAACATACCTACCACTGCAGAAAGTTCTCCTTGGCAGCACTGTTCCAGAGCAGAGGACAGAAATAACTATTAAACACTCTAGGTCATAGCAGGCCCACAGGGAACTGTGACTGCTACAGTGACCACAAAATTCTCTTTTTGTGAATAAGTGAGAATATCGTGTCATTAAAGGACAAAGTAAAAAACGAAAACACTAACCAGTAGTATATATTTTGCTCTCCTGAAAAGTTCAAATGCAGCTCTGTGAGGGTTGCCACTAGAAGAATAAATATGGCAGCCATATGTTTTAATTGAGGCAATTGAGGGTTTGTTCTTTTGGTTTTGGTTTGAGTTGAATTTAGTCTGGTATTATTAACTTAAGGCCCTGTTTCACTTAATGTTTACACCCATAGCTATGTTCAGCTCATTTCCTAGGGGAAATTACTTGTCATATTCTCTCAAAACACAATCTTCTCATATGCAAATTTTTCCCAGTAAGTCTTTGTTGAATTAAAAGGTGACTGCCCACCTGTGTCTAGTCAGATGAGAGTCACTAGTATTGTTTTCCTTTGTACTCTTCATAAATGCCTCAATTGTCCAGCAAGAAAATTCATTTATATGTTTCAAATGTTACTTTGCATAAATTAAAGAATTAGTTTATTTCTTTCACAGTACTGTTAATTTAATAATGGAGCACCTGCCATCTTTGAGACACTATCTGTAGAACGTTTGGGGTTTTTAAAGGTTAAATTGAGCTGTCTCTGCCCTCAAGATGTTCATAATCCAATAAGAGGTAGTTACAAAAATAGCAGAAAGTAATAAATCACCCAAAGAGAGGTCAAAGCAAGCTGGGCATGGTAGCTCAGGCCTGTAATCCCATTACTTGGGAGGCTGAAACAAGAGAATCACAGGTCTGCGGCCAGCCTTAGCAATTTAGCAAGGCCCTTAGCAACTTAGTGACACCCTGTTTCCAAATAAAAAATAAGGGCTTGGTATGTAGCTCAGAGGTAGAATGCCCTTGGGTTCATCCCTCATAAAAAAAAATATGTCAAAGCAACATGTCATGGGAAGTCAGAGGAAGAAAGAACTCCTTTGGGGATAAGGAACTAGAAGAATGACTATATGCCACATTTTTTACCTATGTAATCCAACTGTTATGCTCCATCATTTCTTTTTTTTTATTGTAGTAATTTGTGCAATATAGCATACATCTTTGTAAACTACAAGTTGTTAACAACATATTTGCACACAATTCTCATTTGACCCCTTCCCCAATTCCCACCCCATTCCCTCCCCCTCAGGTTCACTTCAGTGAGTGACCTTGATATGATTGTGTAAGTACGTCATGTGCTTTAGGGCGTCCCTCTGTCCCATGCGTCCCCTACAATTAAATCAACTTCTTTGCTTATGGAGGATTCTCCTTTTCATCTGGAGACCCTCCTATGCCCCTTCTTCTCCCTAGCATCCACATATTAGGGAGAACATATGCTTCTTAACTCTTTGTGACTGACTAATCTCACTTAACATAATGTTTTCCAGTTGCATCCATTTCCCTGCAAAGAACATGATTTTATTCTTCTTTATGGCTGAGTAAAATTCCATTGTGTAGGGTCGGGCGTGGTGGCGCACGCTTGTAATCCCAGCATTCGGGAGGCTGAGACCGGAGGATCCGGGTTCGCGGCTAGCCTCAGCTACCTAGTGAGGCACTCCGCAACTTAGCGAGACCTGGTTTCAAAATAAAAGAATAAAAAATAGGGCTGGGGGTGTAGCTCGGAGGTAGAATGCCTCTGAGTTCAATCCCTGGTACCGCA